>QMIH01000948.1:79937-228729 GCA_003987875.1 Clarias batrachus
TCTGTCTGTCTGTCTGTCTGTCTGTCTGTATGTATGTATGTATTGCAGATGGAAAAATAAAATGAAAAAAGTAAGAATTTGGTTTTTGTTGCTGATGGTATAGTTTAATTGCATTAATTATGTCAGTACATGGTCATAACAAGGAGAAAATGATCAAGTGTGTGTGTGTGTGTGTGTGTGTGTGTGTGTGTGTGTTGGGGGGGTGCTCCAAATACTCATTTTGTTAAAAGCTATCTCAACTCCCCTTCAGAGACCCTTTCCTCTTTAGAATGTCCTTGTGTGCTGAACTTTAAGGTGCAATCTTATTAATGTGCTGGTCATCAAGAGCAAAGAGAGGTTGTTACAGTTATGGATATAAAAAAATTAAATGGCGGTTGTTGACGTCTAATATAATCAACCTCCATAAATTGGAATTGTTTTTCCAGCTCATCCCACAGATGCTGAATTGAATTGAGATTTTGAGCTTTTGGAGGCCAGGTCAACACGTCAAACTTGTTTTGTTCCTCAAAATTTTTTTTTAATTGTTTTTGCAGTATGGCAGGGTGCTGATTGAAGTGTATCTTGCTTAAAGAGGCCACTGCAATGGCAGGACCCAAGTTGCCCAGCAGAACATTGCCCAAAGCATCACACTGCCTCTGCTGGCTTACCCTTTTCCCATAGTGCACCCTGGGCCCATCAGGTAAACAGCGCAAACGCACCCTTGCATTTATATGATGTAAAAGAAAATGTGATTCATCAGACCATACCATACTTCTTCCCTTACTCCATGGTCTAGTTTTAATGCTCATGTGCCCATTAAGTTTTTTGGCCATTTGACCTAAAGTAGCTCGGGCATTGGATCAAACTACACATGCCAGCTTTCTTTCCCCACCTCCATCAATGACTCTTAGCTATTGGGCTCAGCGTGTACAGGGTTCATTGGTTTTCCTTCCTTGGACTACTTTTAGTAAGTCCTGACCACCACAGATTGTGAACATTCCACAAGAGCTGCAGGTTTGGAGTTGTTCTGACGTTACCAGTCTGATCTGTAAAGCCTCTTTATATAGTAACATTACACATTAGATGATTATTTGTTTGCATGTTCAACCTTATCTGATATAAGGCAATGCAAATGTCAGTATTGGGGCCCCACAGTGGTGCTGCAGGTAGTTTGCTGCCTCAAAGTCAAAGTAGTTTGCAGGCATCCTCGGTTTAAATAACTGTTTGTGTTACATTTTGCATGTTTATTTGTTTGGCTACTTGCATTTCCTCCTAGTTCTCTGGTTTCCTTTTAAAAACATGCTAGAAGTTGGATTGTCTATGATAAATTGTCCCTAGTGTGAAGGAGTGTGTGAATGTATGTGAATGTGGTTGTGTGTGTGTGTGTGTGTGTGTGTGTGTGTGTGTACGTGCATGGTGTACTGCGATAGATTGATGTTCTATTCATGATACACAGTATTCCAACCTTGTGCCTGGTTTTCCCAATCCTGACCATGATAAAAAAATGATAATGAATAAAGTATAGAGTATTATACAAACAAATTACAATAAATACAATCGGCACACAAGTGTCCATCTTGCTGAAAAATCTTGTTGGCCTGCTTTGTTGTGTTGCTATTGTGTCCTTTACCCAAATACTCATCAATTAAAGGAGAAACTCTGACATCTTTAATTGTATAATATTAAGACTCATGATACTGTTCATGTGTAGCATTCGGATAAGAACGTAGTGATTTGTAAGTAGAAGTGCCACCAGGAGCAAATGAATGGGAATTAAGTCGGTTGCTCAGTCTTTAGACATCTGTGGCTTATTTAATTCAACTGCACAAAGCCATCTGCTGTTCCAGAGTGTCTCATGTCTGTAAACAGCACAGTATAAGGCATGACCTATGCAGTTTTATTACATTCAGGAATTACACATCTTGCTGTCTTTGTGCAGTAATATCAATCGACCTTTCACAGGCTTATCAGTTTGTGCACTTATTTATCTGATGAATTATTCAATTCGGGAAAGTAGTGGTCCACTTTCTTTTTTTTTTTCTTTATGATCTCTCAAAGCCTAATCTTTTATTTCTTTCGATAAGCAATCAGCTCCAAAGTGTCATCCAATCCTGTCAGCAAGTGAAGATGGTAATCGAAGACCAGGATGAAGTTTTGCGTCTTCTACGATTATCATTGATACAAATGATTACAGAAGCACGTTTTTTTCCTCCACAGGAGATTACTTGAGATTTTTAAAAATGAAAATAGGCTTGGCATTGGCCTTTTTAAATCAATTCTACCCTATTCATTTATACAAAACCTAGCTCATACTGCTTAGCTCTATACGTATTTGTATTCATGTTCACGAAGAATTGTAAGCTCTTTTTGTGGGTCTACAATCATCTTAAAATAAACTGAAGATGAAATTTAAATGATATGTTTTTGTATCTTGGTGTCTTAAATTAAGCCGAATATCTGGTTATAATCATGATTATCCTGACGTTTATGTTGTAAACAAATGCTTTAAAAACTTCACATCACTCATGTTGATGAGGAGCTCCAATCTTATTATAAGTTAAACATCTGAATGTATATTATTGATTAACTACTGCAGATTACTCTGTAACAACTACAGGTTCCTCAGTAACTACAGTTATTATAAGAACATAGATACACAGTTATGCTTTTTTGTGTAAAATTATATTTTCATATACATATATTCTAAGCAATAGAATCTTGTACTGTAAGTTGAAAGTCTATCTTTTCTGAACAGTTGTTTTCATGAACAGTAGTGAATCACCAGGAAACTCCTGATAAGATATTATTCTGATACTAAAGTGCAAATATGAATAAATAGTCCAATTTGATAGTACATCTTTTTTTGTTACAATTCTAAACAAAATTAGCAAATTCATTTGCTATAACACACAAGATGCTGTGCTGCCTGCCAATGTGTGGATAGTTTAAAGCCACACAAGAATCGCAATACATTACTGAATCAAATCCCCCCACACCACTCCCTTCAACTCTACTAGTAAAAAAACATTTTGGCTCGGTAGTAGATAAAACCTTTTATTTATATAGGTTTCAGACCACTGTATAGCTGTTCACCGATGGCCCAAAGAAATTAAGGCAAGTTATGCCATATATTATTTCCTCCTGTACACAAAACAGGCAATTTCACTAATTTGTTCTAGCCTACAGTATATGGCTATAAAGTTGTGCTGACAAATTACTGAAAGACTACTGAAAAAATTGCTATGTGCAAATGGCGTTCGGCTTCTGGAGCCGTGGCCTTGGTCACCCCCCAGACACAAATCCAACAGAATGTTGAATAATGATGAAGAAGACTAGCAGTCAAGAAACTGTCCTCTGTACATGATCTTCAGGAAGCAATCAAGCAGGCTATTGACTTTTTGCCTGTCCAGATTCAGCAGGTATTGAAGAGTAAAGGACTTTGTACCAACATTTGTCTGCTATATAGCATATACATTATATTCTTATCTTGTCATTATAAAAAAAGATTGACAATGTCATGAAAGCGTTGAATTTTACTTTTGTCTTAATACTTTTTCATATAATAAGGACACAAAGCAATAAATTCACAAAACAGTGAATACACAAGACATAGCTACACAGTGTAGTGCATGTTGACTGAACAGGGCAGAGAAAGCTATTGCAGCAGTGAGGTGTAAACTGCTGAGTAGTGTAGCTGTGATAAATGTAGCATCAGTACTGGCAGTATGTAGCAGCAAAAAAGAGCTTTCTAAATAGAGAATGCCTGATGCAGCTCTATTAATTGTGGTGTGCAGTTGACCAACTGATAAGATTCTATCACGATAACTATCCCTAAATGTAGCAAATAATTTGTCATTCTATGCAGATCTTGTGCTTTGTGACTGCAGGATTATAGTGGATCGACAAGATTTCACAACATCAAATGCAAACATGTATGTTAACGATGTTGATAGTGTTTTGGCTGCTCAAGTGGTCACCACAGCAGACCATTCGATCCGCACAAAACTTGGCACAGGTTTTACATTCCTAGTGCGAACCTCCCATTTTATCCGCACTTGGGACTGGCACTGCATCCAGAGGCTGGGGTTTGGGTGGGAATTAAACCCGGGCCTTCTGCATGGCAGAGAAGAAACCTACCACTAAGCTACCAATGCCTAAATGCAAATAAATATCTAAAAATATAGGTATATATAGGGGGTTAATAATCTAGCTGCCTCCTCATGGGTAAAACTGTTGCGGCGGAACGTTTGCTCTGGTAGGCAACAATGGGGTAAAGAGAACTCAAGAGTGTTGGGATGTGTCATCCACAATACTAGTGCTTTTGCAGGTACAATTGTAAGAGGTGTCAGTGGTGGGTAAAGAGACCCTGTTGATCTTTTCATCTCTTCTCACAATCCATAGGGTTTTGTGGCCTGAAATAGTGTGGCCTGTGTATTTCTCAGACCAAATGGTTAGGATGCTCTCTGTCATCTCTCTATAAAAAACAATGTGTATGGGAGAGTGGACTTTGGCTTTCTTCAGTCTTTTTGAGTAAGCAGAGGAATTGACGTGCTTACACTAGGCTTGGCAGGTGGTGTTGAGAGTCCAGGAGAGGTCATGTTCATAAGCTTTTGATTCTTTACACAGCTGTTTCATTAATATGCAGTGGTTCTTCTGAAGTCAGTAATGATCTCTTTTGAAGTCAGTAATTATCTCTTTTGTCATATAAACGTTGTTTCTGCACATTCTGCCTCTACATGTTTACACGTAAAGGCGGTTCAGTATATACAGTAAGTATGAAATGCTACCAAATACCAAATTAGTATGGTTGATAATTCATCATGCTAAAAAAAGTAGTGCTTATGTTGCCTTATGTAAAAGATGACCTTTCACCATACCGGTGTCCTACATGGTTGTATGCTCTGTCCACTATGGTTCACAATGCAGACTCATTGTCATGGCTCGAGTGTGATGGCTCAAATCACATACAGTTTGTTGATGACTCTAGAGTCATGAACACCTAAGAAACAATGACGAATCGGCAAGCAGAGAGGAGGTGGAGCAGGTTGCAGACTGGTGCGTGGTCAAAAACAAAAAAGAAAAGAGCTTTTAAGAATAAGCTGTTTCACAATGTGTTTTGAATGAAGAAATTATCAGTTTAATACTGCTACCGTAAATTATTAGAAAAAGACCTCATCTTAGCACGATTTCCATGCAATCCTCACATACATTTCACACAAAAGACCATGGAGAGTATCCTGAACAGCTGTACTGTATATACAGACTGTTATAGGAATACAATTTCCCAGGAAGTGAGACCCTACAATAGGTTGTGATATCATGGGAGAATAAATATTGTGTGGATCTGTCTTCCATCCATTGAGGACAATTATCATCAGCGCTTAATGCAGAAAACCACCATCACTGTAAATAATCTCTCTCACTCATGGATTTCATGACTATGAAAGCTTCTTCTGTGAGGAACTGAACATTCTGGTTTAGACATTTACATAAAGCTATTTATTGCTTTATAGCAAGCTTGTAGCACATTGTCAGAGATGACAGTGGTAAGGAAAAAAAACTCCCTGAAAGGACATGAGGAAGGGAAAGCACACATGTCAAGGTGACTATGGACTATGCCACCTAGATCTTTGGCCTCCGTTATGAGCTGTTCGGTGTTCAGCACTGTTATCATGAACCATAGAAGAATGCCTGTCTGATGAGCATTTTTTCTCTGTCGAAATTATCAAGATACCAGGAGCATTTTTAGTTTGGCAGCACTATGACACATTCACAGCTAAAAGACAAAGATCTTTTTTTATGGCTTGGATAGTAAATTATTTTATTGCCGTTTTATATGAATCACGCTGATGTCATGGGCCTCAGTGATCAGTGATGTATAATAACTTGTAAATGTGGAGGGCATGAGTAATACAAGGAAGTGTTTCTTTTTAGCCAGTGACTTGTCTTCTTTCATTTTTTGGTCAGCGTTAATGTCTAAGAGTGGTCTGTTGGTCTGCCTGTCACTTGTTGATGGACAATGTCCCTGAAAAGATTGTCAAAGTCCAATCTTTATATCTGTGTGTGCTGTGTGTGTGCTCGAGTCACTGACAGCAAGGTGTGGCAGTATCCTGTATTATAGACGTCTGTGTATATCTGATATAGTAAAACTTTTGCACCGCAAGGAGTATCACTTACAAACCAGTTGCTTTGTCCTTCTTTAAGTCTTCAGGTGAGCATTTTAATAATTTTACTCATATGACAGGCGTAGATTGAAACTGTAATCATAAGCAGTCTGTGACGTACGAGTGCCCATACATAATAACAGTACTGTGAGAAAGTCATAAACAATTGTATTTACAACATCAAGAGTTAGATTATAATAACTTTCTGTATTGAATATTTATTTTTTCCATATTATGCAAATAACCTGGAAGTTTGTGGAGGAGATCGTTGTGGAGGTTTTGCGTAGTGGCTCCAATCAKTTATTTCCTTGTTATCCACCAGTGTTAACAGCTAAACGTGCAACCTTTACTCTGACATTTGTGGTTTTCCCAAGGGTGCGGTGAAGTTTCATCCCCTGTTCAGGAAATTGGTTTGCTGGTTATTAGGTTTGTTTTAGTTAGTATTATATTGACTAAGTAGACAGCTAAAGCAAGGCTGTGGCTGAGATCGTGCTGTCAATCTCTCTCTCTCTCGCTCTCTCGCTTTCTGACTATCCACTATATAGTTGGAAACATGCTTTTGAAATATGCTCTTAGAATGAGAGCAGATAAAGTCAATCATCTTGTGTAGTGTAGTTTACTTATTTACAAAACCGTGAGTTATTGTTCTGTAAGAAATGTTTTGTAATTATGCTTTGTGGCCCAAAATCTGGATCCATAGGTGAAAAAATGTTCAAAAGTACATCGAGAAAATGTTTGCATGTTTTTCTAATTTGATCAAATGTGTCTTGTTTTACTAAATTATGTGCGCGATTTAGAAAAATAACCATGGACTAGAAAAAAAAAACTGATGTGACCACCCTGAGGTACTCTCTACCTATAATAATAATAATAATAATAATAAGAGAATTTCTATTTTAGTTGTGAATTGTGTAACATTTACGTTTGTAATCAGTGCATTAATACATTAAATCATGTTAATGTATTAAGTTGAATTTAATTTAATAAGTTTGAATATTATTAAGAAGGCCTGAAATTAGAATTAAATAGTAGAATGCAAATATGGCACTCGAGGCTCAAATGAAAAGACCCATGACTGCTTGAAATGTACCCTAACAACTGTGTCTTTGGAGTGGTTTACCACACTTATCAGGTAACAGAAAGGAATGAATAATTTATCTGCAGATTTATATCTTAGAGAGTGGATACTGTATGGGCTGCAATAATGAAAAAAAAAAAAACGTTTTTCTGTAGCATGGCCCAGGCTGTACTTGAGCTTCTAATTCTGATCAAATCAATAATACATTTGTTAATTTTTTCCAATTTCTCCAGTCTACCTGTGAAACTAGAACTGGTTAAAAATCTAATCTCGGCCCCGGAAAGGTAACGTGGAAGCAAATGTGATACCCTTTTAACACCGAGATGAGGCATTCGTTTGGAACAGGTGCCGCTTGGACACACTTTCAGCAGCATGGCTGACCTTGGATACATTGATCTACATCTCACATAACTGCTGCAGTGGAGACTGAGTTGTGTTGACTCGGCACTCATTGCTTTACAGAGGTTTCCCTATGTATTCAGTCATAGAGCTCATGTACATCATGTGACCAAAATGAAGTACTTACAACGTAGGCTAAAAGTAATTAAAAAAAGAGTATGAAGACCCTCTATACATTTTTTCATTCATAAGATGAGCAAAAACTAAAATATAAAAATAATGAAACATGCATTTAATATAAGCGYGGGAAATGCGTTCATGATTTTAGTGCATGACATGAGGAGAGTGGACACCAGGAAAGCAGCAGACCTCAGGATCTCAGCTCGGGTCCTTAGAGTCTGTGCTGACCAGCTAACACTGGTGTTCCCTGAGATATTAATGCACAGTTGGTAACCCCCATGTGCTTTAACAGTCTTTATCATTATCATTCCTGTCCCTTAGAAACCCCAACGAGTTCGCCTCATTGAATGTTCCCCTGTCGCCCTGATGTGGTGTATGATAAAGTGCTTTGAAACGCTGGTCAGAGACTTCATCATCTCCACATTACCTGATACACTGGACGCCAACGATGCCATATCACACCTACAGCACTAAGCAATACTAGGTGTTGACTACAGTTCAGCATTTAACACTATAATTCTCTCCACACTCACAACCATGTAGGGTCTGGGACTTATAGCCCATCTCTATGCCAGTGGATCTTCAGTTTCTCAGGATAACAGTATCGATGGACAGACATTTCTCGATATATATTATCTAGTAATTCTGGTTAGCACCTCCAGGGTTGAGGGTTCGATTCCCGCCTCAGGTCTGTGGTATAGAAGATAAATGAGTTCATTTCTGTACATATTCTAATTTCAGATATTTTTTGCAAAGAAAAGACTTGTATGCAGTCATCAAACATGCTGAGCAGGTGAAGTTTGATTTTGATTCCAGCTGACCTTAACACATGACCCCAACTGTAATGCCGGTGATGGTTGCCGAAGTTCAGGTACTGCATTATTTAATAGTAGCTCTCAGCAGTTCTCAGGACGATTTGTCTGATTTGTAACCTCATCATCGTCCTCCTTACTGTGCTGAAAGGCAGTATCTTCATGAGTTGCAAATTCGCAACTTCATTTCCTAGTGGTGCACTTTGTCTCCAAGAAAATCCTGATTTCAGTGTTCTGAATCTGAATTGATGGTGCGAAAATCTTATCTTGATCTATTGCAGTTAACAGTCTAGAGATGGGTATACATTGATGATTTATTTAAAACTATTAGTTACTGATTTGTCAATTTTGTATATTAAAAAAAAAAAAAATTTATTGATAAATGTTTAAAGTTTTGCCTCCTTCATGTATGTGTAGTACAGTGAATGTGATGCTCGAAAACTCTTGTTAGAATATAGGAGTTATCTTTTCTTATCTTTTTATTTAACACTAGCCTCCTTGAACTCTACACATTTTAAGGAGCAATGTACACAGCATTGATAGTAATAAAATGAGCGTCAGTAGTAAGTAGCGTAGTGAGTTTTCTGCTGATATGATTTGCTTGGGTTTTGCCTACACATGTTTGAGCTTATCCTGCTGTGTAGTGGAATTTTACTGAGGCTGCAACTGATGCAGTGAGCTGTGTGTCTGCTCTTGCTTTACGGTGCTGGGCGGGTGATCAATCATCACATTTCCTCATTCGTTTCTCCCTTTCCTCCATCCATTCATCATTTTGTGAACTCCCCTGCAAAGGTCTTTACAACAAACAACTGACTCTGATCATATAATGTTYGGTGAATAACATTATATCTTACAGTATTCACAAAGGTATTCAACAAACATTACATAATCACAGTCAGTGATTTGTTTTATTTAAAAATATGTTAATCAATTATAAAAATGTTGATAATCAGTTAAGTAATGCATCACGATTAGAGCTGCACAGTTAATCGCATGGGAATTGAACTGGCGATATGGACCTATACAATTATGCAGAATGTATTAAACTGGAATGTATTACAGCTAATATATGCATAGTCGGGAATTTATATTGGGTTACGCCTATATAAATCTGCACAGGATTAGTATTATCTGGGGACCTCGTGTGATTCTGAATTTCGTGTGGCACATTTGCACGGGATAAGCAAAGCTTGCGATATTACTTGAATTTACTGACTTATCTCCCGAATATGGCCGCATCATCTTATCATTCTTTTTGCTTTCCCTCTTGTGATGGTTTTAGCTTTCTCCTCCTGCGCATTGTATTGTTGTATGGTGTAAAGTGATGTGACCCGGCACCCAAAATACTTTCAAAGCACTCCAATGTAGCCTCCATTCTTCGGGGAAGATGGAAAAAAATTATATACGACCTGATACATCCTGGCCAAATCACAGACATGCTGAAGTGGAAATTTTTACTTTACAAATTACAGGCATGGCCGGTTCGCACGGAATTAAGATCACAGACAACTTCTCCAACTATTACTAGAGGTCCTGTGCAAATATGGATTTTGTCTGTAATGTAGTTAAGTATTTAGTATATATAAAAAAAATAAAAAATTTAGGTGCTAAATAAATATTGTAACAATAATCCTCATTCGTGATCTTTTGTGCTATTCGTGTCATTTGCTGTTACGCTCGATAAATAGGTTTAAATGCAAAATGGTATACTTAATAGTTTAACAGTTTAACTTACAATCACTAAATCATGCATACAGATGTGCATATAAAAAATAATATATATTTTTTTATTTATCAAATCATGCCTTTAATTTTTTTTTTACCAAATCCTCATTATGATAATTTTAAAGAAACATTTGAAATTTTGGTTGTATGGTGGCATAGTCGTCAGTACTACAATCTTTTATAGGGTTTTATATCATGCCTCTGGTCTGTATACATGGTGGTCTTCCCATGCTTTGTGGGTTCCCTTCAAATACTCCAGTATTTTTCACCCACAGTCCAAAGGCGTCATGCATTGTAGTGTGACTGGCACTTCCAAATTGCCCATAGTGCATGATTAGGTGTGTGAGTTTGTGTAATTGTGCTCTGTGTTGGGTTGTCGTCCCATTCAAGCTGTACCTCCCCTTGTGCCCTAAATGCGCTGGGATGTACAAATTTAAGAAGTTCTTTGTTTTGAAGCTTGCCTTTTGTACATGCCCCAGACAGTAGAATAGAATTAGTAGTAATTTTATTAATCGTATCACGTCCTGTCTCACCTTCACAGACGTCAGTGCATTTTTCCAATCATTTTGGTCAAATTTGGTCAAATTTGAAGCCATGTCTTTTTTTGTACTGAATGATATTCCTTAATTTAATAGAAATCCACAGTTTAATAGAAATAGGTCACTGCAACTCTTGATGCAGGAATTTAGGAAAGAAAGGAAGATTTTCGTTTATTACTCAGCTCAGGTACAGACATACAGTATGTGTATTGTCATGTTGCTTCCGAAAGTTCATCTTGGGTTAACATGAATATGTTTTGTAGTTACTATTATTTCCTGACTTCCATAATTTGAATAATTCATAGCGTTCAGTGTATTATCGGACAGATTAAGTAATTATTTGCTCGATAGAACTGAGGGAATAACTGCGAAGGTGTCAAAAACCTGCTGACGACTGATCTGATCTGAGTTCTTATCTGAAAGTTAACATGCAAGCACTAGATAATATTTGGAATGCGTCTTAGATAGTGTCCTGACTGCATAATATATTAATCTGTCATAACTTTATTGTTGTGGACCGTAGATAAAGCACATTGTGACTTACATTCAGACTTTGAACATCTCAGGAGACAGATAAGTTATCTCAACCAAGTGACGTACCGAGATCCCTTTAAGTATAAATGAAATGTAAAATATGAATGTGTGTATTGTAACGTGTGATAGGTTGGTGTCCAGTCCATGCTGTTTTTTTCATTTTGCAGTAATCCTGGAATCTAAACCTTACTGAAGATAAATGTGCATAAATAAAGTGTGTAGTTGCACCAGTGTAATGGCTACATTTGGCATATAATTTTTTTTTTTTTTTTCAACAATGAAACGCCGATTAAATCTAGAATTCAAATTCCTAAATTTATACAGTTGTCTCTGACCAGTAATCCATTCTCTCTGCTCCACTCTCCCTCCCCTCCAGGACCATTCAAGCAAAATGTGATTGGATTCCCTCCCTGCCATTCATATGCAAAAAACACACACACACACACACACACACACACACACACACACACACACACACACACACACACACACACACACACACAGCTAGCACCACATTGTACGGTTCTGTACCACATGGAGAGGATTTGGTCAGTAAAACTTATTTGAGGTTAATAAGCATATGAATAATAACAATACACAAAGGAAGCAGAAAGATACCAACGTTGAATGACGTTGAATTGTCAGAGAAGTCACATGTGCTTGGAATCTAAAGGCAGCTCCTGTGTTTGTTTGAAAGAGAGCAGGTAAGCTTGTTATTGTCATCACAGCGCTGCTGTCCTGTTGCACCATACTTTTGTTTTTTCTGTGCGTTTACGCAGGAATTGTCTCATAATAGGGACATGGAACCTTTTTACTATAGATGCTGGAGAGGCACTATTGTGCTGGATGTATTGGATATACTGGGTTGTGTTTTGTTTCCAGTGAAGTGAAGCTGCAGTTGTGGTGCATGACAGCATGCAGATGCTGTCTTTGCGTGTGCTTGTGGTTTATGGAAATGATGTTTGGATGAGGTTATGTGGGTCTCTTTGTCATGTATCAGTTCATGTAGCAACCCATGCAAATGAATTCAAATGCACACTTCCAGCTATATGTTTCTTTTTTTTTTTGTATCTGTAATTTGAAACAACAAAAAAAAGCCTGACATGAGAAAATTTTAGTCAAGTTGATATAACATTTTCTGTCTCTGGTCAAATGTGTCACTTTTGAGGTTGTTTAGGAAGGCGTGATGTACAGTTGCATTGAGGCAGGGAGTTACGGTAGTTAATAGCTAAGATATCTTAGCCATGCTTACAGCTCTTTTGTCTGCTCTGGCGGCGAGCCGTACATAGTTACGGAACAAAAGCCTCCTTCGGTCCATTGGAGTGGATTAAATTAGACATGGGGGTCATGCAAGTACTACACTTCGAAACACATCATGGTACCTCTATTTTGTTTTAGCTGCTAAAGAAGATGACCTCACAGTGTCAAACTCTTTTACAGTACCTTTTTTTTTGTATTTTATTTTGTGTTGTTTTATGGTTTTGAAACTGTCCTACCATATTGCTTTGGATTGATATACTGGTGTCGTCCCTCCCCCACTGGTCCCCTATTAAACATGAGGGCTGCACCCCCACGTTAGGCAACAGAGTGGTGCCTCCTGTTCGCTCGTTAAACAAAATCTATTGTCCTGTCAAATTTTGGATCATTTAATTACGTTGTCAGATTGAATTGAGAATTTCAATTTTCTGAGCCAAAAGTCTGGATGCTAATTTTATAACTCTATCTAAACAATACAATTTTTTGGGATGTTTTTAAAAAAAATAACAGTTAACACTTCATTTCAACAAACTTGTTATTGTCACGATGATGGCATATACAATGTATAGCACTGCCCCAGGTCTCGTAATGTCATCGCACATGAACTCAGCCGTGGTACAGTAACTACGTACTGAATAAAAGACCATTGTACTGTGTGTCAGTCCCAGTGCTTATAGGTGTATTGTCTAGTCTCGGTTGTCTAAAGGGGTCAACAAGCTCTTATCACTTTTAGCGACAAAACAGCAAAGCTGAGGCAAAGAGTTCAGGGTTATACTGTCCACAGTAAGGGCACTTCAAGTGACGTCCAGTGTAAAAGTAAAATAAGGATGGCTGATTGTGATGAAGAACATAGCAAACTGTGAAATTACATCACAACGGAATTAAATTATTAATGCTACTGATTGATATAATGCAGTGTCGTAAAGACAACTTTATAATAAGAGTTTTTTTGTTTGTTTTGTTTGTTTTCTGTTTAAATATGATCACACATTGCGATTAATATTAATAGTGTGCTTTTATCCTGTTTTGCAGTGCATGGTGAAATCCACTCTGCTGCATTTAACTACAGCCGTGAGTTTCTTCTGCCAAATTTCCCAGCATGTCGGGAGCCTACGACGAGAGTCTGGCATCTGATGAGACCACAGACAGTTTCTGGGAGGTCAGCCCCCTGTTTACAGTCTCATTTTAACAGAGTGTTCCAAACAAATGACACTAAATGACTTTACTAAAAAATTTTGGCATGTGAGATTAGATCATTAGCCCATATAAAGAACCATTGTCATAACAGGTCGGGAACTATAAGCGTACAGTTAAGCGCATCGACGACGGACACCGGCTCTGCAATGACCTGATGAGCTGCATTCAAGAGCGTGCCAAAATAGAGAAGGCCTATTCACAACAGCTAACAGAATGGTCGAAGAGATGGAGACAGCTAGTGGAAAGAGGTACTGAGAACCAAAAAGCTTATATACAGTACTTTGAAGATTTAAGCAGTTTACCAACTAATTTAATTCCTTTCTAGGTCTTAGCTATATCAACTAYCTCATATGCTTTCTGTCGTTCTCTTTTGTCTGAATCTCAGGACCACAGTATGGGTCAGTACAGAGGGCCTGGCTTGCAATGATGAATGAGACCGATAAGGTGAGCGAGCTTCACCAGGACATAAAGAACATTCTGATAAATGTGGACTTGGAGAAAGTGAAAAACTGGCAGAAAGACTCCTACCACAAGCAGATTATGGGAAGTTTTAAGGAGACCAAAGAGGCAGAGGAAGGCTTCAGAAAGGCTCAAAAACCATGGGCCAAAAAGCTTAAAGAGGTGAGGAACATTATTGTTACTATTCTGAAAACATTCCTTTGAAACTCTGGTCCATGTTGATATGACTGCATCATGGTTGCTTCAGAGATTTCAGGAGCTCTTTTATGCTGTGAATCTCCTGTTCTACCATGTCAGCAGTTACGGAAAGCTGCCAGCCATTTTCGCACCAACTAACATATTATGGTCAATATCACAGAGATCACCTTTTTTCCAAATTATGATGGTTGATGGTCGATATTTCCTGAAGATGCTGGCTCATATCTGCATGATAATATGCATGCACTGGTGCTACACAATTAGCTGATTAGTTATCTGTAGCTGTACCAGTGTTCCTTATAAAGTGTTCATGAAGCAAAATGACCAATTGCCAGAGTTCATAACTAGTAAATAACTAATAAAAGCAAAAAAAAAAAAAATTCTTGTTTACAACATTACTTTACATTATTATGACTGTAATATGACCTATTTTTATACCAGGCTGTCAACATACTTATTTTGTAAAGCTGGATATTTTAACATGTGGCTCTATGGGGACTGAATCACTTTTCGAGCCAGCTCCCAGTGGACATTCGAGGAACTGCACATTTTGGCACCTAGTTGCATTAGTTTGATTTTTCAGAACCAGATGTTTCCCCTTGCAAAATACACACATTGACGTATAAATTTAAAAAGACATTTGTATTTCCTGGTAGGTGGAGACAGCAAAAAAAGCATACCATATGGCCTGCAAGGAGGAGAAGCTTGCTTCCAGCCGTGAAGCCAACAGCAAGGGAGAAGCATCTTCTACCACTGCGGAGCAGCAGAAGAAGTTACAGGAGAAGTTGGACAAATGCAAAAGTGAAGTTCAGAAGGTAAGTGTAAAAGAATGTAAATGAAAACAAAAAAAATTGCGAAGTATATTATAAGTATAGGTATAAGGTAGGTTAGGCAAACAATGTGTGTAATCTTCAAGTTGATGCAGTTTTTTCTCACAGGTGTCACAAAAAACACATCGACACGAGACGAGGTCTTCTGGAAAAACGCATTCTTATTAAGGAAAAATTGGTAAAGGAAAGGGTTTTAAGTAAGGAAGAAGAAAAAAAAGGGGAGGAATGTAGTGAAGGAGTGCACGTGTGGCAGTAAGGTAGTGCTCAGCTGGCATGTGAGCACGAGGCTGGTGAGCAGTGCCGGCGAGCAGAGTGGCAGGGTGGGCTTGCATGGGCAGCGGCTCCTCTCACTGTCTTGGCCAACCGGTCACTCACAGATATCCATGGGTGCGTCCACAGACTGGAGTTTGAAGTGAGATCTGGCAGCTTGGACAGCTTTCCTGACTGGGAACACGTTAATGTAAATCACAGCAGCCTTTTTTTTCCTCCGCGGTGGCAGGATCACAAAAGCTGGGGCTAGGCGAGAATGAAAATACTACAGGAGCTCGTGCAGTCCTCTCGCAGCTGTCTTTAAAGTGATGATTAAGCGGCTGCATTTAGTTCTTTGGGCCCATTTTCTTGGGCCCGGAGAAAAAAAATAGTAATATCAGAAGGGAAACAGTGTGGGTACATAATGACTGGTAAAGATACCACAAACCTGAAGAGATGCCTTAAGGCATACCATAAAAATCACCCAGTTTTCCAGCCTCTTTGTGGTAATTACGTTACCACATGTTAACATAATTATGTTGTAATGTATTTTATTTTATTTTATAGTTTAACCGGTGCAAAACACATTAAGCTAATAGGTTAGCAAATGATTGTGACCCATAGGAGCTATAGTATTCTTACAACAGTCGGGATAGTGTTTAAATTCATATTTAAAAAAAAAGGTTTCAAAACATTGTATTGCCCATACTGTTCCTATTGTTTTGTAGTTAAAAAAATATGGACATGCAGAAGTTGTTGTGATGGTTAAAATAAATATAATTAGCTGAAAACATAAGATGCTGGTCATGAGAACAGTATCTTTCATTTTTATTTWAAAAAAAATCCACTTTCTTCCATAAATATTCCTGTTAGAGCTTTAAGAAATCCTGGTTATTAGGAATGCAACAGTGCACTGGAATATAGAGTTTATGGGGAATTTAATAAAAACAGCCTCACATACAGAGACACATGTGATGACCTTGTGGCCAATTTCAGCTCAGAGTTTGTCTCTGTAGCACACTCAGGATCAAAGTGAACTTAAACTAGTGCAACAGCGCCACTGAATGTTAGGTGGTGGTAGACAAGTGGCTATTCCGTAGCCCATGTTGTTCACCTGCCCATGTGACTGGCTTTATTATTTTGCACTAATATGTAGTTCATAAGCTTGAAGCGTGACTATTAAAGATAGGGAACAAATTTATTCTGTTATGTATCACAGTTCTGTCATGTGGCAATTTATGTAACACCACCCTGACCCTATATTTTGTTAATTATATTAAATTTATATATGGCAGGCAGCACAGTGTTCTGTATGGTAGGAGTGAATTATTTGCTTAATTTGCTTTGAATGTCAAAATCTGTAACAATAAATAAATAAATAAATAAATAAATATAGAATCTGAATATTTATAAAATTGTAATACTTACAGAGTCGCAGTAAAAATCAAATCGGCACATAGGTATCATGATATCAGTATCGCCTGGTGATTCCTATCCCTGTTGACTAATGAGCTCATTACTTTTTTTTCATTTCTGAATGAATATTTGATCATAAAGGCAGGCAGAAAATTAGAAACACTGGGCATGATTGCCTAATTTTTATATTCTGTTTATATTTAAACATACTCTGCACATGTTCCACCTATCCACTTACTTAAGACAGATTTTTTTTTATTAGCGATCACTTCAACCAGTGGAGGAGACTGCCACACAGGTTATTTGGCACACAGGTTCTATATTGTGTTCAGACATTTCACTCTGTGGCTGAATCCAGAAACACTTGTGACGATAGTGATGCCGCTGTTTATCAGCATTGCAGTGTGTGAATGTGTGTGTTCATGGTGCCTTCCAATGGATGATGATCAATACATTTTACAAACACATGTATATCAATAAATCATCTTATCCACTTTCCTAGATGAGAATGTCCATTTGGGTATGACTGCAAGCTGGTGGATATCTGACCAGCAGTGTCCCTTGGGGAACATCATAAAAAGGGTTCACAGTCTAAAGACAGATTAGGTCACTGGGCAAAGGATGTGATGTACTGTTAACATTTTCCCTATGTATAGGACATTGCTGACGAGTGATAATGAGGTCTTGCTTAATTTGTCTGTGATGATTTACTGTCGAAGCGAAAGACATGAACACAGTGTATTTACAAAATGAATCTAAACTGTATTTTGTGTGTTCTTGCAGGCCAAAGAGAAGTATCTGAAGGCTCTGGATGAGCTGAGCAACTGTACGCCACAGTATGTGGAAAACATGGAGCTGGTTTTTGAACAGTGCCAGCAGTTTGAGGAAAGAAGACTGGCCTTCATGAGGGAGGAGCTGCTGGATATCAAACGCCATCTTAACCTCACAGAGAACCAAAGGTCAGCTTAAAGATCAGCTTAACTGAACTAAGTTCAGCTTCTCTCTCACAGTTACCCGATTATATTGTACTTGTTGCATAACAGTGTAATGCGATCTGGAGGAAAGAGAGAAAAGCATGACTGTCTTGTTTTTTTTTTTTTTTCAGCTATGCCACAGTTTACAGGGAGTTAGAACGAACCATCACCTCTGCCAGTCCTCAAGAAGATCTCAGGTGGTTCAGCAACAACCTTGGCCCCGGCATGCCCATGAACTGGCCACATTTTGAGGTGAAATATTACTGAAGTTACAGATACTGTTGTTTTCTTGCACTTTTTGCATATTGTGCCCTGAGATGGCCTGACATCCCATCCAGGGTGTCCAAGTTTSCCAGGTTTAGACTGTGGATGCACTATATCGTATTATATATTATTACACATTTTTATTTGATTCATTTTCTCCCAAAAATGGCTGGAGGAATAATAACCCAGCACAGTGGAATTTTTTATTTACTGTTTTAAATGTTTTGGTAATTCTTTTTACTACAGTTTTTCTTATTCCTTATTGGTTACTTTTTGAGACAGCAAAAGCTTGTAATTGTGATTTTGTTGCATCTTGAAGTTCAAATTCAAATTTCAAATTCATATTTGTCACATACACAGTCATGCACAGTACGATATGCAGTGAAATGCTTGAACGATCGCCCATGACCTTAAAATAAAAGGTTACAATAAAAAAAAATGGAATAAAATAAGAAATAGAATATAGAGAAAATTAGCTATAGGAAGATGTTGAAAATAGAACATATATATATATATAGTTATAACTTGCATCTGTATGAAAACTGCTTCTTAAGGAAATACCACTTTTACTGTTTCTGCTTCTCTGACATTTTAAAATGGATTTGGTATGCCCCGAATTAATATCTTGTCTGGAATACAAATTGTCCCCAGGAATATAACCCAGAACTCAGCCATGCCATCCATAAGAAAGAAAAACTGAAAAAGAACCATGATGGTGTCACACTCACCTATGTCATGACTTCTGAAGATCGGAACTCGTCACCGCAAGTTGAAAACCGTGACAGGTACTGATTGCTATTTTTCTTGTTGTTTATTTAGGAGATAAAGGAAAGGGTAAACTGAGGGGTGGGTGAAATCAGTAGAAATCAAATGCAAAAGAAATATTTTTTTTTCTTTCATATTACTCCATCTTTCATTCATTGTGAATTGTTCATGCTTAGGAACAACCCCTGATAATCCTTTGTAATTGTAACCTCTCCRTTTAAACATTCTGGTATTTCAGTGTGAGCAGTTCTGAACAGAATCGCGCATACTCAGCAGACTGGTCGGACGAAGATCAGGCGGCTGCAGAGACCAACGGAACCTCCAACCCGTTTGAAGAGGAAAGAAGCCAAGGAGTACGAGTTAGGGCACTGTATGATTATCAAGGGCAAGAGCAAGATGAGCTCAGCTTCAGCGTAGGTGAGAGGTCGAGCATGAAATCCCTCTAGCAGTTCCCTCACTGTGCTTAAACACTGTTGGAGGAGTTTGGAATTCTTCCCCCTCTTGTGATGGCATCGTAGGGGGTTCCTGAGACAGTGATTACAATATCACTAACACAATTTATAGCTGAATTGTATATAATTAATATATAAAAAACTTAATAACAATAATTAAAACTGTAGCTTATTAAAACGATTATGCAAAACCTATTTACTTAAACCTATTATGCAAAATTCACTTTTAAAGAATTAACACTGGCTATAGATAGAGTTTCTAACAGAAGCAAAACCAGTGGTCAAAATGAGAACACTGCACCAAAGATCATTCCAGTGCTCACAACGATAACGATAACAACGATAACCCCTATCACAAATCATGTGCCAAGTTTGGTGACAAGATTATGTGTGGTAAGATGATGGTCACTGATCCAGCATGCATTTTTTTTTGTTTTTTATTGTGGCGTGCCCTTAAATATTCTACTTAAGTAGAAAAAGTATCAACAGATTTTCCAAACACTGTGATTAGTTAAGTCGGTTTTAAACATTTAGATGGGTCTTCAGTGTGCATATTCCAACAGAACATGTGAGGCACCCCCCGGCTTTTTTTTGTCAATTTTCCATTTTTCTATGTTTCAGTTGGATAATTAACACACACTTTGATGGAGACCTGAGACCTGTGTTAACTTGATAAAGGAATAGTAATCCTGTAGATGGGATCTTTTAAGTCAAAAGTAATGGAGGTCGATTGAATTCATCATTCATGAGATATGTTAATGTTAATGTCATGAGATATTTCTCAGCATGTGAGAGGTTATGCTCTCAGATTAAAATGTTAGCTAAATCTCTGAAACATCTTGAGCTTCACATCATTAGGATAGACACATTGTCAGAAAAAGAAAATCACAGGAACAAGAGCAGCCAAGCTAAGTATGACAAGGAATATTTAGATCGTGGATTTATCTGCATGGACAGTGAGAAGAAACAACTTTCAAACGGATTATTTGTCTCAAGTATGTAGCAAATTTGATGCAGTTTTCTAATGCGAGCACGAAGCCATGAGCTCAGAACACAACGAAAGTTTAGCACTAAAACCACAAGGCATTTTCGAAGGAGGTGTTATGATCCGTTTGCATGCTGCTCACGCTGTGTGATAAGTTGTACATTACCTGCATGTCCTCAATCACAACCATCTCCCATCTGTGAAGGTGAAGCTTCTCTGATGCCCTGATTCTTCCCTAATAGGTGATGAGCTAACTAAACTAGAAGATGAAGATGATCAAGGCTGGTGTAAAGGACGGCTGGACAACGGTCGATTTGGACTGTACCCAGCCAATTATGTTGAGCCTATTTAGTTGTCTTGTGTGGAGAAAAATGCTCTACTTTCTAGAATGAAATGAAAGACTGTACTGTTCACTGAATATATCCAGATACTATTCACTTTCCCTGAAAACATTTGCACCATATTCACCATATTCCAAAAATCGAAGAGAAGAATAAGCTCGAATGTACATAAAGTACCTGACGTTGCTTTAATCTACACGATACATTTGGGTTATCAGAAACAAATCAAAATGTAATGTAATGTCAGTTGACCCAAAGAACGTTTTTCATATCCCTGTGTGTCTGTAGATTGTTCTTTTGTAAGATATTAATATAACACAGCCCATGAAGCTTAGCATAGCAATGCACTATGCAATATGTATATTTGATAAGTTTTAGGTTTTGTAGTGACAGCCTCACTATTGTACCTATTTTTGGTCCTGTTTATTACTTGTCTGGGTTATAACATACATTTACATATCCTATTGTCATTTATTTATTGATTTGCCATTTTTCTGTATATGATTGTATGACGTTGTTTTTATCTCTGTGTACTGCATAGGAAGTCACAGCTGTTTTTCTTTGTTGTTGTGTTTTTTTTTTTTGCATGTGTTAGTGTTTTTAATTCACTTTTACCTGAAATGCAATCTGTGCTGGTATAAGACACCATATTGCAACTTGATAGTGAAACTCTGGCTCTGGCATTTAGCAGTTTAGTTCATGTGCATAAGTTTGTATTACTTGAGCGCTGTTATCAAGTCAATTACGACTAAGCAAAATTCATTCTATGCTTTTTTTTTTTTTTTGCAATGACTAATTTATAGTTTTAAGATTTATGAGACAAATGTCATGTTAACATCCACACTAATAAAGTAGTTATCTCTTTAGACATGCTGCTTGGCCAAAAAAATCACTTGTTAGTGACACTAATCAGGGGAAAGGCTTCAGTTTTTTAGGGAGCATAAACTTTGAACTCTGAAGCAATGGAAAAGGGTAATTCGGTCTGATGAGTTCTGATTGACCCTATTCTAGAACATGGGTGTGCCAGGGTAAGAAGGACAGCACATGAAATGATGCTCCCATCATGCATAGTGCCTACTGTACAAGCCTCTAGAGGCAGTGTTATGATGGGCTTGCTTCAGTTGGTCAGGTCTAGGCTCAGCAACATTCTGTGATAATAAAAGGCAGTCAGTTGGTGACCTGAATGTACTGAATGACCAGTACATTCAGTGTTATCACATCACATTTTCTGATGGCACGGACATATTCCAAAACTCAAGTTGTGAAAGCATGACGAGTGCAAAATTTGAGTGTGGTGTTTTTTGGCCAGGCAGTGTACATATAATTTACATGTTTCTGAGTGTAACTAAATTCAAAAATTTAACATAAAATTTAATAKAACATTTTTTTGACCATGTTATCAAAGCACCTGTGCTGAGTGCCTACTAACAGTGCAAGCCATTCTTTCTTCAAGTAATATTTGACCTATTTGTCCTTATGACTGCTATATCATGAAATTTGCATTGATATGCACAAAGGACATGCATATGCCTTAAGGTAATAGGTAATAGTTTGGGAATATTTTACCCTATGTCAGTGCAACCTGCAATGGATAAAGCCTAGTTAGCAGTTTAAATAGTAACTGCAACTAGGGTTTAGTCAGTATTAGCAAAGTTAGCACTTCTGTGTAAATATTTATTTCAACTTGTCTTTTTTTTTTTGGCCAATATAAAGGGCATAGAAATGGGAGCACCAGAATGATCTGAGTGTGTTTAAGTTCATATTTAAGCCGATCTACTTCTATTGCTGGTGTAGTTCAAAATAAAATTTTAACCTTTCATGAATTAGCGGTGCAGTATTTCTATTGTTTCTGTAGTTGGGTTTGTGGATCACAGCAGAACAGCATACCAGTGTTTCTGAGATCTCCACTAGAGAGCACTCTTCCAACAGCTTTTAGTTCTTGCCTTTACAATAACAGGTTCTTGCCTGACATTCATGACAATTATATGTAATTATACTGTAATTATATGTAACGTATTCTAAAAATGAATCACATTTTTGACAAGGATTAAAATTAAGACATGCAAGACAAAAAAAAATGCTACATTATGTGAAATCCCTTATTATATGAACATGTGTTTGATTTTTTTATTGCTATTAAAACCATAGCAAACATGACTGAATTAACAGGTTACCAATAGCTCATTTGGCACCATAAGGTTTTATTTTTCCCACTAGGGAGCTTGCTGAACAAGGGAAAATCCAAATCATTAGCATTTCATTATTTATTTTGCATGTTGAAGGTTTAGGAAGGACTTTTAGGGTTGGGAAAAAACACCTTTAGTAACTTTTAGTAAAGTAAGGAGACTTTTTAATAACAGAACATTTTACTTCAATGTATTAACAAATCATTTATATTTTTAACAATGGCAGACACTGCAAAAAAAAAAAAAAAAGTAAAGTCACAGGAACAAAAGAAAAAAAACCTACATGCTTACATGTAAGGCAGGGAATTCATAATAGTTCCTTAATATCTGACCACTTAACTTTGCAATGTAACTGCAAAGAACTTTTGTAAGGAACATTTTTGTCAGACTTTTAATTAGGAAATATTAATTAATTAATTAACAACAATAACCATTAGCCAAACAGTTCGCCTTTTGATTCCGATTGGAGAGAGCACAAGCTGACATTCTTATAGAAGATGACCATTCATGGGAGCTCAGTGAGGTTAAGAATTTCTTTACTGTTGATGCCTTTAGGGAGAGTTAATAAGTTTGCTGTGTGATTAGGCCTAAAAAAAAAACTGAATTGGGCGGAGGCCAGGACCAAACCCAAACATGTGCTTGAGTAGGCCACTCATTCGCACAGGGAGTGGAGGTTTGCTCAAACAAAACCACAAGCATTGTGACACAGCAGAGTCAGTATTTGAAGCAAAGAATAAATTTACAAAATGAAAAGCGAATTTAAACTCGTTTCCACATTTAGTAAGTGCCTAATACGTTTCTTTAAAACTCAATTTCTTGGATGTTTGCTAATCAGCTAACTGATAAACTGAGACAGGCAGACAATGCGACTAACCAGGCATTTAAGATGACCTATGTAATCATAAAATGTCTGATGCAAAAAAGGTTTATTAAGATTACAACCAGATGCTGAAATGTCTTCATGTAAAAGTGACCACATTGAATGGCACTTGGAAAAAAAAAAGGAAAAAAAAAAAAGATATAATTTAAGCAAATCTTTGAAATTATATTAACAAAGAGTCCAGACCAAAACATCAGCCCTAAACAGAAAAGTACCAGAGTGCATAGACTCTAATTCCTATAGGCAGTTTGTCAGTGCATAGCAAATCATTTGTCATCTGTCTGATTTTTGGACTCATACTGGGTGAACAAACTGATAAACCAGTCTCTGAGACACATCTGGTTTGCGGATGATTCCCTTCTTGTAGTACTGCCTGATGGAGCGACTAAGCTTGTCGTAGTTCATCGCTGGCCGGTTCTTTCTCAGACCCCAAAGTCGCGCTACGTGAGCAGAATCTTCGATTTTGAAAATACCTTCAGACGAAAACATAAGATTGATAAAAGCTCAATATCAAAAATGGACATGCAAGTGATATGAAAACAGAATGGGAATATTAAACAATGCCAAGGAATGTTAGGTATCATTTATTGGTATGATTCTCCCAATAAAATATACCTTTCTCTTTATTGAGCCAGCGGATGCAGCGTCCGTAGCTATGTGGTTTAAGTAAGAGCTCTCGGAGGAACTGCCACAAATGGATGGGTTGACCGGAGCATGACGAATCCGCTTCTGACCACAAGTCCTCTCTCTCTGTAGGACAACACCGGTTAGTGTAACAGCATTTCAAGACGAAGCATTTGAAGTCGAATTTCGACTATTTCAGTGACTATCGAGGCTAAACATGCTGCATAAACTTACCTGTCATCCTACTTTCTCCTACTGAACATCTCTCTTTCATCCAGGCAGCTGAGCACACAAAACAACCAGTGAGTGTGTTTACTCTAACTTATGCATTTAAAATACGTTGTAGTACTGACTTTGCCATGCAATGAACTTTTTCATTCCATGAATATAATGCATATGTAAGCATAAGTAGGCACCTGATTTCCATATGTCTAGATGAGCATGGAGTGTGTCACCACACTGCGGACAACGCTGTCGAAATTCTTCCTCAGTCATGGCGCACAAGTCTTTCCCATCGAGGTCCTGAAATGCTTTGCCCACCTGCGGGAGTCGATACAAATGCTCTGTCCACAACAGCCACTTCTGGGCATTTCCACAACTCCACTCCACCGGATCTGAAAGATCCAATACCAGCTTGGATCACTGCACATTATTCAGTATTATCTCAATATCCAGCTTAGAGGCATCAGGCATATAACCTTGGGGATTAGCAATGTTTGGATAGAGCTTTGTATGTTTTGATGCACCGGTGTGATTATCATTCAAGGAAGGCAAAAGGCAAAAGTGTGAACGGGGGAACGAGTGTTTACCCAAGGAGTTGTAGCACAATTACTTTTAAGGAGTGAAATTTGCCGTGACAACTGTCAGTTACAAGAAACGTCAGTGTGTCAAGTAAGCACACAACAATAAACTCGAGAGCAAGTATCAGTGAGATTTAGGTGGATTAGGAGATATCCAGCACTACAAGCACGGGGAAGTCATTCTCATTCTGTATTCTTAAGCTGTAGAAAATTTCACTCTATTCAGCAATGTTAAATGTTTTAGAGCACATCAACAGTGTTCACATGAGCTGACTGTTGATGTTTACTCTTAGTCAGAGCTCCTCAACTGTGCGGGACAAGGGCTTGGTTGGACAGTTACACACCTCCTGCTGGGTAAACACCAAAAGTCCTAAAGTAAAGCTACTCCAACAAAGTTCTCAGGTCATTTTCAACAACTCCACATGCAAGAGCGGGGATTAAACAGATCCTGGTACATAAACCTGGGTTTTGACGTTAGATCTGCTCTGTGCAAACACCTTTCACAATTTATATTTAAATAATGAAAATAACTTGAAAGTTCTTTGAACGTCATACAATTTGCGTCATTACAATCAAAAAGTACACATGTGTAGATTAGAAATGTCCATTAAATCACCTTACTTTTTTCTTCTCGAACCTTCCCTACTATTATCTAATATTGACCTTTTAAACTATTTAACTACAACACTGTACAGCATTTTAAAACAGAACGAGGGAACAAATGAAAATGTAATTAGGACATCATTTTGATGAGTCCATAGGGTTGTAATCTAGTCTCTAACCTGGTGTGATGTTTAGCAGCTTGCAGGCTGTCTCAATGTCTTTTAGCACTTCTCCAACCACAAGGCTCTGCACTTGCTCCATAGATCTCTCCTCCACCTGGTCTTCAAGGCCAGGGGACAGCGGCTCACTCCCAAGCCCAGGACTATCAATCACAGGACATTGCTCTGGCTCTGCACATGGTTCTTGATGAGGTCCACTAGCAACTGATGCAGATGAGTCAGTCACCCTCACCAACCAGGTGGCATCCTCAGTAAACAACATGTCAAAACAGGACAGGTAGAGTCCCGGAAGGGCACGGTCACTGCTGTCCAGCCGTGGCTTATTGTCCACCAGCTCGAGAGTCTCCACTGTCCCATCTTCCGTTTTCAGAACAGCCAAAGAGTTCTCAGAGAAACCCGAGGCGGAGCGGGCAGACTGGAGCAAGGCAGTGTCTGGGTGAAGCCGCACTGGACTAGCCATGGCCTCCTGGAAGTAAAGAAGAGAAGGGATTTATGAGAGTCAGGAAAATGTGAGAATCTCTCAAAAAGTAAAAAAAAAATGACTATCAACAGGATATCAACAAGTTATTTCAAATTGCATTGTACTAGCATGACTATCTGTAAATTGAAATAGATAAAGCATTTATTAACAGTGAAAGAACAAAAATTGTTGTAACCATTTTGAAAAGTAATAATAATATTGGTAGGATAGAATCAATACTTAGGGCTCGGTTTCAAGACTGTAGATCTTAATCAACATCATGGTGTCCGGTGCTGTAGTCAACACCACAATCCAAACTGCTTTTAAGGCATACATGTGTCTTAGTGAAGCTGCTTGTCTCTTTAAGTGTTGGGGAACACATGGGGTAGGGTAAGTCACGGTGGAGCACCGAGTGGCAAAGACCAAAACGGATTGGGCTACAGAACTTACTCACGGGTCACTAGTACAGAATCGCGGCAAATATCTGAGTAAATAAGATGTAGTTGACTCCCAGTTTCAAAGGGCCGTTCCTGCAGTCCCCTGTCTCCACAGTCAGCATGAGCTTTTAATGAAACTTAATGAAATTGGACTTTCATTCCCAATGGGAAAGGAGGACACAATTTAAAATGAAAGAAGGACAGTGAAAGAAATTTGGTTACTAATAATGAATTAACTATTGAATATATATTGTCTCGAATTAACTATATTATGCAAGATTATTATAATAACTAAGTACTCTATTGATATTAGTAAATAATGTTTCTCATTCCAAATATTTATTTCTAGAGGAAGACAGGAATTCCAAGATAAATTCCCAAGAGATGTTTGAAATGAATAAAATGTTCACAAATATGCTTAATAATTATGTAACCATAATGTATATCGCTGTCTATATAATATAGGACATTATCTTATAACGAGATAAGAGTAAACTTGTTAATCTCGAATAGATTTAATGATCATTTTCTGTCTGTGAAAAAACAAATCCTCTATAAAAGTTCTATTTTATTCCCCGTGGCTTTGCTGTAAAGGTATTTGGTAAGTATAATCCATGTGTTTGAGAAATGACACCTGTGAACTTTTTTTTTTTTTTTTTATGTATTGAAGGAAGCACAGATGGAGAATGAGGGTTCAAATGGTCATTGTGGATTATCTGTAAATGTTCTTCTACGTCCATAGAAGACCTTCTCGCATGCCACATGCTCATTGATACACCTTACATTTGTTTGGACATAGTGACACTCAAATTCATAAAATCTAATGATAGCTCCACACCCAGTGATAGCAGAGGAAATGAGGCACTGTTAATCTAAAGACAAGCTGTCTGTCTATCAGTCTGTAGAAAGGCTGGAAGGTGGGGTTTGCGGTTCAGGCCATTTCTACACCACTTTTACACGTCCCTTTGCTACCACAAATAGAATACTTTCAGGGTCTTTGTAGGTACACTCTGGTTAACCCTAAAGGAAATGAAGTTATCCACATTTAAACACCCCCCCCCCTTTTTCATCTCTTAACCCCTATCTGGCTTGCTTGCCCTCCTACTGCTCCTGCATTCCCTCCTTTCATTCTTCTTCCCTCCCTGGAAAAATGGGGGGCATCTTTCCCTTCAACTATGGTCAGCTTAGACACACTAAGCAGCCTGGCGTTTCCCTCTGTGTAGCAACAGCTTGCGGTAAGTCCATTATCCTGGCACATTTGGCCATATTGACTCAGTGCAAGAGAAACGGGGACGCAAACACACTCGGTGGGCAAGAGATTAGCGCCTGTGACTGATCCTTAAATGAGTTCGGTTAAAGACTTGAAAATTCATTTCAGTGGTATTAAGAGTTTCTTCTTTTGCTGGGTCAGTGGAGCTTATTATTGCTGAGATAAGGAATGTTTAGAGATTTTTTTTTTTTTTTTTTCAGAGAGAGAGAACAGTTTTGGTTAAGTGATGGCAGCTATCCTCTGATTGCTTAATATACAGTATGGGTCAAAGTATGGGTATTATATAATAATATATAATATTATAATATATATATATAACATATAATATTGCTTAATATACAGTATGGGTCAGCTTTAAAACTATAACCTGACTAAGAAAGGGTGAATAGAAACAATTCTTAAATTAAACTGGGTGGTATTAGGTTATACTTCAAACCTAATTGCTTTCAGATACATTTTAGAGTTTGTTTTTTACATCTTACATCTTCTCATGCTCTATCTAAGCAGTCTGGTGGCAAAATTTTATCAGCAGCTGCAAAAGTAACAGACGGTAATCAAATTGGAAGGCGAAGATAAAAATCAAATGCCTGTTTTCGTGCTGCTACCCACCCTACCTTATCCTCTCTTACAAAGAAAGACACTTCCTTGTTTGGTTTTAGACTTAGCAAATGCGTGAAGTCATGCAAGACTGTTTGCCACCTGTACACGGCGTCATCTTAAGGTTTTCAATGTGCAACTTACTGGAAACGATGACAAGCAAATTTAAATACATGTGCCACGACAGTGCTTACTGAAGCTCCATCTTATAAGCACACTAGGAAAAGATGATTTCCTTAATATGTTGTAAAAAAAAAAAAAAAAAAGTCTTGTTTGGACCCATGCAGAGTAAATCATCCTGCAATAGGTGTCACAGGTAAAGATTAACCAGTCATACGTCTCTCCTGCTGATAATAGACTATTAAATATCATTTCAAGTCAAGTTCTCGAGGAGGACAGCTTGTACAAACTTATGTTTTCTCTGACAGCTGTCCAGTATGAGTGTTTTCACTTCAGGGTGTAAAACACTATAACAATTATAGCTTACTGTATCGCAGGAAGCCCATAATTCATAGCAGATTATACTTCAAGTGTGATAGATTTCTGAATTTTTTTTATTACATATTATATATATGGCCAAGATTGAACATTCTCAAAACAGGCTTTTAAATCCATCTTAGTTTTATGGTTTGTATGGCTCTGAAATTGTACGAATTGTATATTTTCCGATCTATTCAGATATTTTACAAAACCAGAAATCATTTAATTAGTCGTGTTTTTTTTATTGTATAACGTTTATTGACAGCAGCATTTTTTTTCAATCTTTATTTAAGAGAAAGATTTGGAAATAATGAGCCTGACATATATGAAATGTATAACAGTGCAGGTGCACAGCACATCAGACATCTCAATGTAACCAGATAGAGGGCTTTTTCATTTCTTCATCACTGAGTTTAAAAAAAACAAAAAAAAACATGCACATTGTGGTATCATGCAAATTCCCACATTACCACAAAGTCAACCATTTAGACACATCACTTGATAAGAATCACTCTCCTGGAAAAGGAATTAAAATATGAGGACACTTCTGTACCCGTTAACCTTTCGGTATTTTTGGCAACCATTTTTACATACTTGGCTTCATTTCTGGTGCAGGTGTAACAACAGACTTTACTTTAGTAAATCTGTTGATAAATTATAAATATAATTTCTTATAGTATCTAAGAACTTGAAGTTCAAACCACAGTGACGCAGACTGAAATATTCTAGATAAGAGCCTAATGGAAAATAAATGAATTGTGGAATTGGGTGTATATGATCATTTAGGAAAGTATAAACTCTTAGGAAAGTTTGAAATAAAATGTGCTTTCTGTCCCTTTAAAATAAAATTATTACTTCATTCAAGGTTATATGTAAAAAAAAAAGAAAAGGAAAAATTGAATAAACATATCCACACCTTTATTTAACACTTTTAGAATGATGAGAGCAAGGTGAGGTACTTGCAAAAAAAAAAAAAATGTTTGCACAGTTTAGCGTGTTGAAAAGATACATTTCTGGCTGGAATTCAGAATGTAGACAGGTAACCCTAGGGGTATTTTTTTCTTCAAGGTTATGTACAAGCAGTACAGACACAGAATAACTGTAATCAGATAAACAAAAGAAGCTGACAAGAAGACTCATTCTGCTGTAAATAATTATTGTCATATTTAGTGTAACTGTCAAGTCAAACTGCTAAAACATGGCCTCTTTCTCCTATTAACATGTGTTACTGTGGTACATTCAGTATGAAAATCCAAGTCTAGGGATAGTGACTTGATGAAATAATGCATGCTGTTTGGCATCTCATATCTACACAAAGAAGCCATGACTGGTCTTTTTGACTTGAACTCACTCTTTTTGCTTTAAGTCACCCAAAATCACCCCTTGGCTCATGTTTTTTTTTTGTTTTTTTTTTAAGCCTCCTTCGACAGAATTCAAATGCACTTTTGGGAATTTAGACGTTGAACCTGTAAATCACTTGGCCTTTCCTCAAGGGAAAATTTGTTTTGAGTTCTGGTGGCGTGGTGGCCTGCTGCCAACCAACCACATAAAAAAACAGTTAGGAAGGTTTTTTTTTTTCTTTTTTTTTTTTTCCTCCAAACAGGTGCACTCCCTGCATTAGGACTACTTGATCTGAATTCCGTATCAGCCCTTATTAATCATCAAAAGAAAACACAAAAGACTTGGTAAAGATAAGACACTGACTTGGTGCTCTTTTACCCACTCAGCTTTTTGCAATGTGTATTTTCCTAGTTTTATATTTAAACCCATTTCCTTTCGTCTAAATGTAAAAGACACACTCCATTTTGGTGTTTCTTCCATTTATAATTATAATGACATATTCTTAAAAAATCTTTCAAAAAAAAAAAAAATTTAAGCCATTTTATTACATAATGAGATTTCCCCAGACCTCTGTGAAGGTTTAAATACTCTGTTCACTTGGCCTTACCTGTGCAGATACAACGACCGTCCTAGGAAGCTCCAGGAGGGTCTCCTTCCGTCTGTCTTTGCCAAAACCCTAGGAAGAATGACTTCTTGTTTCCTCTGCTGTCTTGGACCTCAAGTCACTGGTATTCAGTTCTGCTGTCTTGTGTCTGCTGAGATCTTTCTAAACATCTGACGTGCTCTCAGGCTGTTTGGAGAATAAGATGTTGGCGAGCTGGCAGCACAACAGTCTCTAGGCACGCAGCACCACATCACTACCTACAGTGATTAGCTAGGATGGTGTCAACTTCTCCCTGGCCGTGTGTGCATGCGTGTATACCTGAATGTGGGTGTGTAGCTCTTCAGTCCTGTGTGCAGGAATTCCTGCTCCATTGACTCCAGGGCTGGCATTTATAGGGAGGCCCTATTAACTTGAGTAAACACTTCTAACTGTGGACCACCTCTGTCTTTGCCCAGAGAGGAAATGACAGCTTGGAGAAGAATACTGTAATGAGAATTTAAGTGTTATTTTGGTGTCTTCAACTTTGCCACAATCACGCTAAAACTTGTTAAATCAAGGTGATATTTGCTAATAAGAATCATATTCAGAATAAGAATTTTTGTAAAGAATTTGTGTAAAAATTTTAAAAGGCTGCATCGTAAAGATATATCTTTATAGATATCATTTTATATTTATGGGTTTGCAAATTCATTTCGTAAAGTTTTTTTAAAAAAATGATTCAGTTAATATTAAGACACTTTGTAAACCTAGAAAGAGTTTTTTTTTAATCATATGTTTTTATAAAATGTTCAAAATGAATGCATACATGGCAAGACCGATTCTTATGACTGACGTACAAATCGGTCAAACGCAGTGGTTAAATTTTCTAAAAACAAAGGGAAAAAAATGATACATTGATCATATACAAATATGACAACCTCCACTTGTAATATATGGGTATTCAATTCAATTTTATTTGCACAGAACTTTTAACAAATATTCATATATTAATATAATATAAAAAGTTGCAAAGCAGCTTTACGGAATCGAAAGAAAATGATGGAAATGTGAGAAAATGTGTATGAATCAACATGATCAGATTGTCCCGGTTTTACAGACTGGGTCACATATGATCATTATTAGGAAAGTACCATCATTAGTAGGAGAGCGTTTGATCACTGTAACCTGAGGCATTTTTGGGAGCTGACGATCATTATGTAAAAAAGGTGTAATTAATCACACTCTCAAGAAACCTTTGGTGTGCAAAATTAAAACTGAACCCATGAAATAAGTCGAGCTTAATGTAGGAAAAAACAGCACTCACACTCAGTTTCAATGGAAATTTCAATAGTAAAATAACCACAGGTAATTAGATGGAGGAGATTTTACATCTACGTACTGATACTGTATTATATTGTGTCATTTTTCCTTATTAAAAAGCAAGTTTCTGCTTGCGTCAGTAATGTGTTGATGATGTCCCTACACTGCATGGTGCTATGTTTGCATAGTTAAACAGACACACCAACACAAACCATGAGTGTCTCACACATTTACTGTGCCTCATTTATAAATGCTGAGTTTGGGCTAAATACAAGCTTAGTACTGAACTAGAATAAATGATATATAATATAATAATGGCCTGGTGTTCCAACCAAGCTCTTTCTTTTCATCAAATAAAAGGGCAAATAAAAGAGTTCCTGGGAGGCCAGCAGTTCAGCAGTGATGATGATGAAGAAACTGAAAAAGAACTTTCGACAGTGATGGTATCCAAGCACTAGTGAAACGCTGGGATAAGTGCATTAGTGTAGTGAGGGATTATATAAAAAACTAAAGTTTAGTTAGTTCTGTTATTCTGCGCAATAAAAATAAAATTTAAAAAACTGCTCATTTGTACATATTTTAAGGATCGTGTGCAACAAAAGAGATTTAAAATTGATTGATTTTATATCTTTTGTAACTGCTGCTGTTTTTCATAGAAGGTTCATTTGCATGGCAGTTGAAAACCCCGAGTGAGTGAGTGAGTTGAGATTCACCCTTCTTACCTCCTCATTCTAAAATAACATTCTAAAAACACACAAATTTTTGGCCTGAAACATGATTCTGCCCACTTTCTGTACTCAGATACAGTCATTCAGTTTCACTGTGTTGAGTCATCATTCAAAACAAATAGTGTTTCATTCAAACTACATAACAAGACATGCTTTGCATAGAGGTTTGTTTTAAATCAAATCAACAATCCTGTGAAATTTCCACTTGAAATACAAGTAGAAGAATGAACAATGCATTTGCATGTCATTTGTAAGTTTAAAGCTTAAAAGTTCACTGGGGTTGTAGTACACGTGCCTACTGAGATTAAAACCAGCAACACACCAGTTCATTCTAAACAAAGTCTCCTTATTAGGATGATTTTATTTTTAGAAGACAGCAACATCTCAGCTAAATCTGTATAATACATGAAAATGACATCACATCTACTTGATGCCTCATTGAGCTCCCAAGGGGGTTAATTAACCCATTCATAAACCCATTACATGGTTTAACTGAATTCACACATACAGTGTTCATACAAAACCTAAAGTAAGTCCATTAACAGTAATAATAATTTGTATGCCTATTAGCACTGGACTAATTCAATACTGGTTTTACTTTGGCTACCTTTAAACAATTAAAACCAGTCATTTGTCACTGGATACGGCACCTGTTATAGGTAGTTCACACTGATGAGGCGTATCGTTTTGACAAGCTGCATCTGGGGTTACCTTTTGTATTTGACTTTGCACAGTGCAACAGGTAAAGAGCAGATTGAACACAAACACATTTCAATTAAAATAGCTTTTCTACAGGCTAATGGTGTCAGTATTTTTTAAGATTAAGATTAATTCCTCTACAATTAGAATGAGTTTCTGACTATACAGTGTTTTCAGATTGTGTCCATAATAAACCAGACCCTTTAAAAAGTACCTCATGTTGCTTAATAACAATAACCTACTATACTGTAGATAGACAGATAGATATGGAGAAGTCAAGCAGGGAGTTGTCATAGGCCTCAGGTCAACTTTGGGAGCTGGAAAGTTTGCTTGTCTTGACTGCTTTCACTCTCTATTGTTTGCCAAGTTGGGACCAGGACGGGTACTTTGAATTAAACAGCGGTGAACATAAAAAATAAATAAATGAAAGAGAAATCAAGCTATTCCAAATAAAAAGTGCCAATGACAGGTATTTACCCCCTAGGGTAGATTTCTCTTTTTTGCTGTCTTAAAGTACTACATTTACGTATATTAGAAAGGGATGTTTATAGCTCCTTTACAAGTGAGTCTCCAAAAATAATCAGTAGAAATCACTTAAATTAATCAAATAAATTAATAATAATAATAATAATAATAATAATAATAATAACCTTAATAATAATAATAATATAAAAATGGTTATGTATTCCTTTCATTTTAAAAGTCAAAATTATAACTAGTATTGCTTTTTTATCATTCACTAAATATGTTAAACAATTTTATGTTTTCCCGAACAACACCACTGACACGGTGAGGTCTCACTGCAAAAACAGCAGATCGGATCAGTCCTGCTGTCATGAAGATCAAGGAACTGGCTGTAAAGCACTACAATAAAGTTGGTAGTAGGAATAGAGCTGGAGAAGGCTACACAAAGAACAGTAAATTTTGGAATCTTCCCTGCAGCATTGTAAAAATCATCAGAAAAAAAGTGGGAAAATATGGCCTAACTCAGGCACTACCAAGACTAGGCTGTCCAATCAGAACATCAACAGTATCGTCAGTTCTTTACTTGTCCAGGCTCTGTGTTTTGATGGTCAGTAGGATTTCTGGAGATTGCTAGAAGGCGATTAGAACTGAGAGCGGTTTTTTTTTTTGGGGGGGAGGGGGGGGAAGCTTTTTGCTTTTGGTCTTTTTGGTCTAAAAGCAGAGCATTCTGTTTGGAACAGACCAATACAGCCCAACACCCAGGTAACATCATTCCTACCATCATTGGTACTTTTCAGCAGAAACCGGAAATGTTGTTACCATTATGGGCAACATGGATGGAGGCAAAAAAATAAAAAAAATAAAAAAATTTAAAAAATAATAAAAAAAATAAATCATCAACAGTTAGCCAGCAAAATGAGAGAATTTCTTTTTTGGAGTTTTGATTTAACACATTTTTTTTAATTGAAAGAAGAAGTATTTCTTCTGATAAACTCATTCAGGACTTTTTTTTGCATGGTTTCTTTGTCACAGGAGTGTTAAAATGGACAGGTTCCCAAAATATTATGTTAAAATAGATATTTTGTGTGATTATGCAATTATTAATTATCTCATTATATCTTACACTGAGAGTGTATTGGTAAGCTAATTAGTGTTTTAATCATTTGGTTGTCTGCATAGACAGCATATTTTAAAATAGCATTTAATTAGGTGAATCAGGTAAGACTCATTGCATAATGCAGGAATAAGAGCACACACAAATTTATTTGTAATACCTAATACCTACTACTAATATTATCTGTCTAATATACTGTATATCTTCTTAGCATATGCTACTTGACCATTTTGTTACTTGTGATAATAAAACAACATCTGTAAGACCAGTGGCTGGTTATCACTTCACAATTGACACATTGTTATCAATTCACTACATTGCACAAGCCAATCAAACATTAATAGCTAGTGGTGCATTTAGACAGTCTTGTGTGATTGCCTGAAGCAGTTACACCTCAGCGTTTGTAAAGCCTTATTAAAAGCAATGTTTGCTGTGACTATAAACTACGGAGTATATTAAATAAAACTGGGAAGATTATTCCAAGTCCAGCTCTTGTTGTGAAAAGAAGGCAAAATAAATAAAAAAAAAGAAAACTGTGTTCTGTAGTAACATAAAGACCCAATAGGAACATAAAGATGATGGCAATTCATTTTAAAAGGGAGTTTAGTTGCAAAGCCACCTTATGTGCACATGCCAAGAGCCTTCGAACCATGGTTTGGTTATCAGTTCATCAAGGGAGTAGAACTCATCGTGTGCCAAGAAAAACACACTGCACTTAATTTACTGGATACAAGTAGTGTCACTGGTGGGGTAGGTGTGCCATCCAAGGTGTGTTTCACAATGTACAGAGAAACACGGGCAAATATTTGTCAAGATATCCATGCATGCTTTAGGGCAACATGGTCTCTTACAGTCTTTACTGTTCATGAAGTCCTAATGTCTTTAGGGCACCGGCGTCTTTGAAAATTATTTTTATAAAAGTTTAAATATTCCATTACAAGCTTAATTACAAGATGTATTTCTAAACCGGTTTTGACCTATTTTATAGAAAGGCATTTGAGAGCAAGTGTTTGCAGTGTTAAAGATATAAGATAAAAAAAAAACGCTAGTTTAGTTTATACAGGCGGAAAGGTAGCTTCTACTGTAGTCCATTCCTGCTTCAGCAGCTTTTGCTTGGTCAGTAGTAAATACCTTAAATTTCCTTTCATAATTTCACTTTGTAGTAAAATAAGACAATAATTATGCTGGGTTGTATTTGTGGCATGGCATTTACAACAGCTCGTTTCAGACAGTGTAAGAAAGGTTGCACCAGCCTGAGGAACATGTATATTCAGACATTTCAAAACTGACTGCTAAAAATGTCCTTGTCTTGATACTTGGTAATGTCAAAGAAAAAACATTGTTTCAAATGTCTTTGACGCATGTTTTCAGATCTTTGCAATTAAAGAGTACACTGGAAAGACTGGTATTCTTTAAATGCTTGCAGATCAATGATAAGAGTCCGTTCAAAACATTCAGATGAGCTTCTAAGGAACACAAATGCTTGTTTAACTTAAGATATTACCTGTGCGATAGGAAATCCTACGAGGTCAGCTGTTTCTGAAATACTCGGCTATCAACTGTCATGTCACACTCCAAGGGCCCCAAGATCACACTGTTTCTTCATTTTAATGTTTGATGTGTACATTACGCAAAGCTCTTGACCTGTATCTGCATGGCGTATTGCATTGTGCTGCTGCCACTCGCCTGGCTGATTAGATAACTGCATAAATGTGCAGGTGTACAGCCGCTCCTTATAAGGAAGACAGTAAGCATATATAATGTACTACATGCATTGTCTGACTTAATAAATCACATCATTTAAGTTTCATAACGCTGATGTGTACATATTTAGACAAACATCACTCCCAGTATTTGATCATTTTATACTTGGTATATTTGTTCTGGAATTTTTGAGCGATTTCTAAATTTTTAAGTCACTTCAACCCATTTGAAACTGTATTATTAGAACTGCACTTAACATCCAAAAGTTCACAGACACTGGAAAATTACACCCATATATACTTAACATCCGATGTTCATATGTGTGTTTATTTAGTTAGAAAAGCATTCATTAGAGTAGCCACAAATGCTGATGTTCATCTTAAAGGTGTTCAATAGGGTTGTGGAATAGGGACTGCTAGACCCCTTTTCCCCTCCCAAGCTTCTATATTTGCTATCGAGTTAATAATACTAATAATCTATCCACCATCTCGGAACCTCTGCAGTCCAACTAGGGACAGTGGATACCAGTGGTGACCATAGTATATGTTACGTCTGATAACAGGAAAGAATGGATTTCATTCTCTAACCCACAATGTCAAAGCAACATGGTTTAACCCAAAGTACAAGCTGAGACGAACATTGTGGTCTGAGTGCGTACACCACGGCACACGCGAACAGCATTTATAAGCATGTTGTAACAAGTGCGCTGTAGCATGCACATGGTTCATCAGGTAGTACGTCGTTCTTTTAATTCTATGATTTGTTCTTTTTTGTGTAAAAACATTTTTTAAATAAAATTTTAAGAGGACAAATTATAGTTAGGTGCTGCTTATCATCAGCCCTTAATCAACTGATCATCAGCAGATGTGCAGACCATAGAAAAAGCGGTTTTCTGGTCTGGGGTATTCAGTTGTGTCACAATGCTAAGAGGGGAAAATTATAAGCACTGGTCTAAGAGAAACAACTGTTGCTACGCATTAATGCGAAAAGGGTTATTAAGAACATATCCAAACAATTTGGAGTTCGACGTTTTAGAGTGAGAAAGATTGTTCACAAGTGGAAAGCATTCAAGATGGTTGCCAATGCCAGCAAATTCATCCTAAGCTCAGACAATGCAATGCTCACAGAAATACAAAACAGCCGTGCTTCTGGAACAATGTCCAATGATGAGACCAAAGTGGAGTTGTCTGGCTTTAACACCCAGTGCCAAAAAACAAACAGAATTTCAGCAGAAACACCTCACACCCACTGTCGACATGGTGGATGAGGGGCTAATGATTGGCGTCGTTTTGCAGCCACAGGACCTGGGCATCTTGCAGTGACATTATTGCAGCCGACCACGAACTCCTGTGTACACCAGAGTATTTCCGAGGCAAATGCGAGGCCATCTGTCCCACAGCTACAGCTTGGTCAAAATTGGGCCATGGGATAGGGCAATGATCCCAAGCAAAACAGTAAATCTACATCAGAATGGGTGAAAAAATAAAAGTATCAAGGTTTTGAAATGTTCCTAGAAGTCTAGACCTCAACCCAAATGAAATGCTGTGCTGGGCTTAAATTCCTCCACAAAGATGTGAGAGACTGATAAAGTGATACGTGAAACAATTACTTCAAAAAAGAATTTACGATATATTAAATTATGGGGGTACTTATTATTGCTCACTTCTTTTCTTTTAATAAATAATGCCATGGTGAAGAAAGTTATTTGTTAATCGTCTGAGGTTATAGTTGACTAATACTTAGACCCGCTATGATGAGATGATATTTATATGACGTTTTTTTAAGAAGCAACATTAAAAGAGCGGGTACTAACATTTGAACTTGACTGATGGCATAATTGAACTTAAGTTAAAAAAAAAACAAAACAAACAATGATCTTATTTTGGCTAATAATATTAACTCAGAGAATTCTTCAGTCGAGGCAAAGACAGTAAAACAGCAATGAGAGATGAGAAGGAGATGAGTAAGACCTGTATGTAATTTGTGATAAATGTGTGTAAACATTTCAGATCAGTAGATTTTGAAATACTCAAACCAGCTCATCTGCAACCAACAACCATGCCATTATTAAAATAACAGAGTCCACTTGTTTGATGTGAAAAAACAAACAAACAAAAAATAAAAATGATGGCCTATGCCCCAGCTGAGCTTTATGTCTAGTAATGCTATGGGGTGGAGGTCCGATATTTGTGCAGGACTCTCAAGTTCTTCCATACAAACCTTGCGAAAACCATGCCTTCATTTCAGAGGTCTCGCTTTGTGTCCAGGGGAACCGTCATGCTGAACCAGGTATTCAGCCCTTATTCTCAGTGAAGGAAAATAAACATTAATGCTGCAGCATACAAAGACATCCTATACAATTTTGTGCTTCTGGACATCCAGATTGGTAAAGAACAATATATACAGTAGATGTTAAGGTCAAATGTTCACAAAAAAGGACTTCCTTTAAAACATCCCTCCTCCTATGAGTGTAGAGTTCTCAGATGGAACTTGAAGTGTTCTGGTTGATTGATAATAAGAGAAATTTCCACAGCTGCAACAGCTCTTATCTGCAACTAGAGATTTTATTGCAACTGCCTTATTCCCAAAAACAGAATGGGTAAAGACTACAGCTGTTACACAGGGGATAATTCCCACAACGCTGAACATAATATTGGTACTTAATTAATGGCTACCTCAAATTTACTGTGAAGTCTACAAATTATGACTCAATCAAATGACCCTCATCCAGCTAGCTATCCAGCGAACAGCTGATATTGCACATGACTAGGCTGTTGCATACTGTACATTAAGTGATATTTTAATTTGCAATTGTAATACTTAACACACAGTAATTATCATTCAAAATATTATGAGCCTTTCCTGATGAACAAAGGAGTTTCTTATTTTCTTCATTGTTGATTATATGCTTACACCCACTGGCCACATTATTTGCTCATCATAAACACCAAACCTCAGAATGGGTGAAAATTGATCTCATCATCTATGGCATGGTTGTTGGAGCCACATCTCTTGAGATCTTCAGGAAACAAGTACCTAGAATTTAGGTGTGGGAAAAAAATAAATAAAAAACTAGCTAGCTTTTCTATCTTCAATAGATATCTCTCAACTAATGTACTCTCAAAAGCCATTTCATTAGGAAAACCTTGTTCTGCCTTCAGAACTGCCTTAATTCTTCATGCCATGGAGTTAACGAGGAACCTTAGAGATTTTTCATATTAACACGACAGCATCATGCAGTTGCTGCAGGCAAGTTTCTCGGCTGAACATCCATGATGCGATTCTTCCGTTCCACCAAATCCCAAAGGAGCTCGATTGGTTTGAGATCTAATGTTATATGCAGAAGCATTTGGTGTTACATCTGGTTCTATTCAATGAGCTAAAACCTGAACAATTGCAAATTTTACATAAGGAAAATACAAATGGATTTTTTGGAACTGTTTTGTTTGAACATTTCACTGCTCATCTGTGAAAAAAAACAAAAACAAAAAAAAAAACACGGGCTGCTTTTGAAATGTGCTTTGTGTCATTGTCCATCAAACTATAAAGCACTATTAGACGTGTTTGGGGTTATTTGTTGAAATGTTAACAGATTATAAAGCCATATAGACATCAAATCAATTCTTTTCTCAGCAGTCACAGAAGTAGATACAAAAATTGGCATAACGGTCCATATCAAATGTTACGCTTTGTATCATAAGCTTTATTTTTGAAGCGAACAATGGCTAGCCTTTTGTGGTAAACGCTTTGAATTAATGGTGAAAACTTCTTGGAATGAAAATGTGTCATCTGGCAAACTGAAGAAAAGTAATTTTTGTTCACCTGGAGAAAAATAAATTGGTGGGTTTGTCTGCATTTTTTAGGTGGTGATGGCCTGATTTAGAGGCAGTGCCCTCTTCATATGAAGAGTTGCAAACGCACTTAAACCCAAGTCTAGATCTTTTATCTAGTTACCTGTAAATTAAATATTGAAATCTCACACCACAACCGAGCAGCCAATAGTCAAACCACTATTGGTCTCATAAATAAATAAACAATTTTTAGCTCTAGTATTCTGTGGTAGGTGCAAAGCTTAATAGCTCCCTTTTGGTTACAATGTTGTATAAAGCAGATAAACTTGGGTATTTTATTACAATATTTTCAGAAAATCCAAGTATGATTTTTAAAAACGGCCAAATATAACTTGAAAAAAAATCTGGCAATAAAGTGTCAATTCTTAAGTATTGATTTAATTATAGAAATGTTCATTTACACATACAGGGAAAAAAAAAAGTTTTATTTCTGTATTTTCTCTTCTTGTTAAATGTGCTACCATAGATCTCTATGCAAACACTCTGCTCATCCGTTCACCATGCCACCGTGCAGAAAACTCAACAGCAAACAAAAAGAAATTTAAAAAGAAAGCACAACTGAGCTACTAATCACTCAAACACACACGCCTCTCACACACATAAAGCCAGACAGCACAAATTGATGAGAAATAACGAGATCTGTGCAGTTGGGATGAGGACATTCACCAAAACAACTCCAAGGAAGACTTGACTCATGAAACCATGACACTGTCCTTGAGCTGTGGGCAGCCCAAAACATTCGCAATCGAGACAGCTGAAGGAAGTTCCCCCTGTCTAATCTCTATGGCAATCGAAGACAACCTCAGCTAGCTCTATGGCATTGATGGTTTTCAAAATGTGTTTAACCGGAGAAACAAAAACACGGATAATCCCCTTCAAACACTGCATAGATAATCAGTGAACTAAAACATACAATGCAGAAAAAGACAAAAGCATACGTGTCATCAATGACAATCCCTTCATCAGTCACCAGGTGCATAGCAGAGAGAGCCATTTTGCCAAACATTTCTTAGTGTAGATTCACATCATAAAAAATACTCCAATTAGCAATTTATCCTAAGGTGACTGTGAGTGTGGACAAAAAACCTCATCTGCAAAGAGCATGTTCTCTAAAGGCCTGTTTTACATGGTGACAAACTGGGATAGTGCACATTTATTTCAGCCAATTATATTAAAACTGAACTAAAATCTGAATCTTACAAAGTTTAAATTATATAAATAGTGTGCAATACATACACTAAACACACTGGATACATCATGTCCTTTCATATCCTTGTTATGTAAACATGATATAGGCTAAGCACAATTTCCCTGTAAGTATTGGTTTCTCTGCATGTTATACATGGGGTTTAATAAGAAATGTCAGTTATAAAAGAAGGGGAAAAGAGTGAAGAGTTTGATCAATTTAATTTGTAAAAATCTTTGTGGACCTGAAAAAAAAAACCCTAAATAAATCATTAACAATGTGCTTCTGAAGATTCTTGCATTTAAAACAGTTTTTTTTTCCTTCTTCAATGAAATCAATGCTTGAGCTAAACATTTATGCCATAATCGTGAGCTGCTAGGATTTAAACCACCACACAAGCTCAAAAGCTTTTGGCCTTTAAAGGAAAATGAACATCACACAGTAACCTCAATGAAAACATAACCAGGACTACAATTATAATAATCATGTAACTGGTAGCTGTAAAAGACCTCCGTTGTGAAATTTGCTCAGGGAAGGTGTGTGGGGGAGGAGGGGGGATCTAATTAAGCTTTACACAGCTGAGAGTGTGTGTGTTTTTAAAGGTTCAACAGTTCCATCTTCTGGCCTTAAACACACACTACTTTTGAGTTTGTGTAGTGATCCTGAAAGCTATATTTAACCTTTCGCAGTAACGCTGAAATCTCCAATATTAACTCTCAGAAAACCATGACGAATGTTAACCAGTATAGAAAGAATCAATATTTTTTTAAAAATGAATTGACTTCTCAGTAAAATCAGACTGTTCACAAAGTAAACTGTAAAAACCTCTTGACGAGCAAAAGTTATTTTTCAATGGCTTTTTTTTCATCTCTCTTTTGTGCATGGTCCACACACAAGCTTACAAGCATTCATATTCTACCGTTCTTCCTCTCTCTCACACACAATCATACACACATCCATCCACACACCAGCTCACCTGACTATTGCAGCAACGCGACAAAAACAAAAACCTGTGTATCTGACTTTGAGGATTTCTAGCACTCATCTTAATTTAGCATTCACACATGCGTGTTGAAGATGGCTGAATGTTGATTTAGATATAAACAGCCTTGTCCATATCTTAGGTTGTGTTGTAATGCAAAGGGAGAGTAGGGTTGTCGAGTCTTTATAAGAAATCTGTCGCTCCCCTGCGTAACCCCGCAGAAAAGAGGGGATTCCAGAGTGACGGCTCCTCGGAGCTGCCTGGTGGTGATGATTCTTGTCTTCTAAGACTGTCCAAAAGGGTAGGGCCCATGACAGCCCTGTGGAGATAGAGACAAAACAAAAAACAAACAAACAAACAAAAAAACATAGGTTAAAATAAGTATGGAACAAAGGTGTGGGCTTTAAAGTGCCCCTTAGTCATGAGATGGAAGACTAAAGCCATGATACGAGACAATCCTAATCAATATTGAAAAAAAAAATTATACGGACACAAAACAGAGATGGGGGAGAAGGTGGAGGAATACAAAATAAACAAAGTTAGGAATCGCAATTCTTTTGTGTAGCCATTCACGTATTGCCACACTGACTCCAAAATGTTAACACTTTTCAAAAACCTATTACATTGATAATAGAGTGACGCAACAGAAACACATTGTTATGGGATTCCCAAAATGACATTCCCAAAAACCATGCGCTTTAAAAGCCTCTGAGCAAATTAGTCTCAACCTCATCCTCACACACCCTTACGCCTGTCTCTAAACAATGTGCCGCATACTTGGGTGAGAAAACGCTTGTGCCCGCACTCACACATGCTTCTCTTTTTTTTGTTTCTTTAGTTTCTCTATAATCCTACAGGTAAACATAATGTACACATTTTCATCCTGTGTGGTAGTGAATTATTTGTCAAGATGAAGAGAAGTATGATCTCTGTGACTTTGATCATCATATGAAAGGTGGTAACAGATGGCCTGGTCTGAGTATTTCGGAAACAGCTCTCCTGGAAACTCCTGGGATTTTCACACACAACAGCCCCCCCCCCTCTCTCTCTATCTGACAAATCAGATTCCAACCCAATCAGTCATAAAACAAGAATCTGTCCACATCATGGGTACAGATTCACTCGAACTGAACATTTAAAGACTGGAAAAAGTCCAGGTAATTTTTGGATCAGCGGTTTCTGAAATACTAAAACCAGCACATCTGGCACAAACAAACAGGCCACAGTGAAAGTTGCGAGATCACAATTTATCCCCATTTCTGATGTCTCATGTGAACAACACGACGCTCTTGACCTGTATCTGCATAATTGTATGCATTGCACTGTTGCCATGTGATTGGCTGATTAGATAACTAAATGAGACAGACTGGATTCAGACATTCAGGTCAGTCTTTATATACACAGAGTATACCTATATAAAACTTGCTCAATACAGGCTTTTACATTAGAACCGTATTTTTCTGGAGGCAATCGCTAATAGAAACCACTAGCTATTGTGTGTGCCGCACTATGTACAGTAGAGGAGTACTGGTTAAGCCACTTCTGGCATTACACATAACATCGCTCTGATTTGTGAGTGTAATTCACCCTACAACTCAGACCACAGACCAAGCTAGACACGTAGAAACCAGAGTGAGTGCATGCTATACTGAATATTATACAAAGAATACTTTGTGGTAAATTCTCTTCAGGAAAGTCACGTTACAAACATGCTGTGAATTCATGTTCTGCAAGATACTACTGCTGCTGCCATCTAGTGTATATGGAGGGATAAATCCCATGATGAAAATTAAATGGAAATATGGAAGTTGTGTGCGGTCCGAATAGTCTGCTGTGGTGACCACTTGACGGGAGCAGCCAAAAGAAAATTTATTAAGAGACACATCAGATTCTTACAGACAGTATAAGAATTCAGGAGAATTGGGAATCACCAGTCATCTCCCGGTACGATATTATCACGATTCTTAGGTGGCGATTTTATTACATTTCTATAGGTATAATGATTTTATAAATATCCTAATTCAATATAAAATTTTTCAGATTGTTCTACAGTTTTAAACCTTAAAAAAAAGAAAGAAGTTTAATGATAAATGCAGCCTATTCTATATAACATTATGCTGATATACGTTTTCTCACTTCTCTCTCGCCAAAAAATTGAAAACAGAAACCGTTTGGCCTGTCACCCAGGGTGTGTACGTGCATGCGCGTCACAGGTGTTCAACAGTACGCAGCTTCATCAACTTTTATTTCATGCTTCAAGATAATAATAGATCTTTATTTGTTGAATTGCCATGATCATCACTGGGTGGATGTACACAGGGAGAGCTGCGGGTAAACGTCTAAAACAAACTAACATCAAATAAACTTACGCAAGGTTTATGTATCTTTGTCCTCTGCCATAATTATTACTTCTAAACAAACTAAGCAAATAATTCACTGCACCACTTGTAGGATCATAAAAATAAAAAAAAATAAAAAAAGAGGAATAATTTTTACCTCATCAAATACCCAAGTCTTAAAACTAAACAAGACTGTAAAGGTAAAGTGACTGTGAATGCAGGTTCTAACACGAGCACCCAGTTCTTCTTATGCATGAGATTTTCAACGTTGTTTTAAGACTGTGTAATGAGGTGCAAGCCTGTGTAATGACTGGGTTTGAGACTTATTTATTTAAATTCTTTAAAAATTTATATTAAATTGGGATATTTATAAAATCGTTATACTCATAGAACCTAAATACAAACTGAATCCGCACCAAGGTATTGTGGTAATATTGTTTTGGATGATCCCTGTTAATTCCCATCCCTGTTGGTTACTGGCCCGAAGCTATTTTTCCCCTCCTAGAAATGTGTGCAATATGCTTGCTTCTGGAAGAGGAAACATATTTGTACCCCAAGCCAATGAAGAAGTTGCTCTGCGCCTTTAAATCGCGAGGGAAATCCCAGATGCCATTCTGTCAGCGGTTTTTCCCACCTTCTTGGACTGTGAACTCTGTTGTGTTGAGGATTTTCTGTAATTAGGATTATTAACCTTAGGGACAGCTTTACAGGACAGCCATTTTCTATCCTGGAAAGGCCGACTCATTTCTCCCGCACCCCCACACGCACACACATGCAATATACTGGACTTTAGAAATTCACTTAAAAACTGAAAATATTGTATAGAATTGTACATATTGGTATCTGGTGCTCTAGAGTGCCCATTTTCCCCCCACAAAACACATGAGCTACTTCCATGATTTGTATGCATCTACAAATGTACGTAGTGGTCTACTGTATAGAGAATATCCACATAGACTGGCAAAGAATGATTTTGCAACTGTGCAAGAACTAGGTGCTTTGGTGCAACAAGGCCCTTGCTAGGACAGCTAACATATGGCTTATGTCAGAAACCACCAGGGACAGCATAATTGGAAAGAATATATTTTTAAACAGCCTTTAGCCAATACCCGGCTACACACTTTTCATACCTGATTGAACTCCAAGTGTCTTGTAATAAGTAAATTAGTTTAATCAGGCATAATAGAAGTGGAAAAATTACTTGCCTGGAGAGAACATCCCCAGTGCTTTAGAGCAATTACACAGTCTTTACTGTTTTGGCAGATAAAACATTTAGGCTTTAGTGTATAATATGCATCAGTGCAGCACAACTTCGGGAGAGGAACACTTAACTCCAGTAACTGTGAAAGGAAATGTTAGACAAAAACAAACAAACAAAAAACTCTTTAAAATCACATGCTTGCCACGTGCTGGATTTGGTTTTGCAGTTCATTATGGTGTGTCATCAAATAATGCGTTGGAAGGAAATCATGACATGATGCAACATGAATCCCTATTCATGCAGCACCGTCAGAATGACTGTGCAGAAAACATTTAATTGTCCTAAACAACATGACACATGGAAGCTTATGCTAAACATGGAAGCTTGTGGTATTTTGATTAATATTTTAATATACCAACAAAATGAATAACCTTAACTGTTGCATTAACTAGTTTAACTGAGAAGAGTAGCTACAACCTATAAATATGAATCATTAAAATACCCTGTTTTCATATTTCAAGGAACTGTGAGCTTCTTTTGAAAAAATATTTTGAAATTTGTAGTCAGTTGCAATACACAAAAACAATGTAAGTGCTATCACACTTTCAATGACAAAATAGTGTATATTCTGGGATTTTTTTTTTTAATAGATAAAATATGCATTGATTTGGATGGACAGTTTGGCAGAAAAATTCTGATCTGCTTATTCATACAAGAAATTAAATCTCAAATTCAATAAATATAGTAAAGATCGGTTTTACATTACTTAAAAAATATATAATGAAGTAAAACATAGTAGACCACAAATACATCAAAACCATTTTATCTGAAACTCCTTTTGTAACACTTGGACAAATGGAAAGCACAGATATATGTGACGAAAGCAAATTACATGACTGCAGGTGTAAAATTTTGCTTTTATGTCAAACCAAAAGGAGCTCAATATTTTGCAGTATCTTGCATGAAATGTCTTGGTCAAATGGGCTAGACCCACAAGTTCCTAAGATCAACCAAATCATGGATGATCATGACACCGGTCCATTGTAAAGATGCATTTCACAGCAGAAACTGCTGTTTGATATAGAGTGGCATCTCTATATTTGCTTTAAACAGGTTATCTTGGTTCTAAAAGATCCCAAAAAGATCTATAAGTTTATTACTGCTACAACTGAGAAAACCCTAAGGAGAATAACTTTTTTTTCATACCTCAAACTGGCTTCAAACACTTTTATTTCATCCAAATTTGCTGTTTTAGTGTTTATGTTAATGAGCTACTGATGAACTACGTCCTACCTGTGAACAGTAAAGCTGACAAGATAGTGGAGGTTACCTTCTTATGAGGTCACAATAGGAGGAAGATCTAACTGGCTTGTTTAAACAAGGAAAGAGGGCAGGGGGGGGCGGTAGTTCTCCTTAAGTTTTAGTTTTTTGTTTGCACACATACACTGAAGGACCCATCTACAATGATTTGAAGTGAATTTTGCATAACAGGAGTGAAGGTACTGGGATCCAAGTGTGTTCTCTTGTAAGCAGTGGAATAAAATGAATAAAGTGAATATTGCATAAGTGATCCAAAATACTCAGGCCTGGTCAAGATCAATTAAAAACAAAATTATCCTTCATTATTCACATGAACAGAAACATATTTATGATAAAAATACTGCCTAAAAACAAGAAAAAGCAAGCACGGACTTACCTGGCTGTAAGTCACTACTGATAAGTTGTTTTGTAGACCATTTGGCGTAATATTTACAGAGTTGTGAGAGAGTTCATTTTGATCTTGCTGTATGGAGTCCAGCGGGGCCACCCAGGGGCCTCTGGTGTCTTTTAGGTTATCTTCGTTGCCGTCTTGCTTGTTCTTCTGCGGTGAAGCGAAGGGGTTGAAGTCTCCCTCAACGTTGCGGTGCGGCTGAGTGTTGAACTCGGTCTCAAAGGAGGACAGCTGTTGTGTGACCCCAAGCAGACCGCCAACCTCTACGCTCAGGATAACCCAAATTACGTCTGCAAAACAATTCAAAATACACAACAGATCAGTCGCCAATTTATTAGTTATTGGCTGTATGGGAAAAAAAATGTTATATCAAGACATAAATATTGTGCCACAGTTGCTACAAACTGGAAGGCTGCACAGCCGGAGTTCTAAAAAGTACATGCACTACTGAAGCAGTAAAAAACAAACAAACAAAAAAAACATGCTTGTGCAGCTATTCCTAAAGACACATGATACATTAACATGGTAGAAGCATCTGTTCAGGTTTGCATAAACTGTAGCCATAAAAGGACTAGACCAAAAACAAACCTGGACAGGAATACACTTAGGAACTTGTGCTGTTTGGAAGAGATTCTGATCTGTCCATCAGCACAATGCAAAATGTTTCCACTTCTCAGCAAGAGTGCCAACCGAATGAGTGATAGTCTTTGACCCCTCCATTCATATTTTTATATAACTTTGTTCCAAGAACTGCATGAAACAAATTCTTTTGCATGAAACAAATTCTTTTGCAAATTCTTTTGATTTATAAGGATCCTTTTCATACCTATGCTGAAAAACTTTGATCTCATGACTCATAGCTCACTCTGTTTTGGTCCAATCGAAAAACAAGACACACAGGTCAAAAGGCTGAAAATCATGTAAAAGAAATAACTGATCACTTTTAATATGGCACTGAAATCAATGCCAAAAACAAAAAACACTACACAGACTTTAGTGGGGCTTGTAGTCTGTACGTGCACTGGCTTTTGGACCATTTTGGGAAAACTGCCATCCTGGCTCACTTTCTGAAATATTCACATGAAACTTGACCCACTAGTTTAAAGCCTTCTCTTCCAAACAATTCAAGAAGCCAATTTCTGACACGTACAGTTTCCTCTGATAAAAGTAAAAATAGCACAGGAGTGCCTTTAGCTATGTTTAGCTAGCTAAGTTTATGCTGGTTACATCCTCTTTGCCTGTGAGTCGAGAGGAGGGGAGGGGGGTTTTAGGCAGCTGCAGGGCCACCTTAACTCACATACCAACCCGCACAGGACACACACACCCTCTACACCCTACACTCTCCCATAATGATATCACAGACAGCATAGAGTATATTTCTTTAATAATATGGGCCAGTAATTAGCCTTTTAGCATCGTGTTTGGGAAATGTCACAGTTTCTCCAGGATGTTTATCTAGTTCTTCATCATCTACTTCTTATTATTATTACTACTATAATTACTGCTACTAAGCAAAGATGAAGATGGAGCCAGTCTGTACATCAGCTATCATACAAATTTTTTAATTATCCTAATAAACCTCAAATGAAGGAATGGCAGCCATCATGGGATCTTTGCCAGTCTAAAAGAATAGATGAAATTCAAACCCCACCCAAAAAAGGGAATTTATATACTGCTCATCCTAGCGAAAGCAATCTATACAGCTTCACACTAAAATTTTTACTCATCATGGTAAATGATCTATTCGTACAAACTACGGTCATCCAGTTATGACCCTTTTGGATGGCTCTTTCTCTGGAACAGGTTACCATTTTTATTTTATGTATAAAACATTGCACTGGTGTAATTTATCACAGCTATTACTAAATATTACAGTATTTATAGGTATAGAAACAACTTTCATTTTTATAGTTTTAAATGTTTTATAGTTTTACAAGTGTTTATAGCTACATGTATAATAAAGGATACAAGAAGATGCATTACRAATAAGATTAAAAAAAATATATAGTAAAATAATCTGTTACAGACTTGTATATAATTTTTTACACAGTTTATATTTATCTTTTATTACATTTTTATATACAATTTTTCTGAAGAACAGTATGAATTAATTAACTCTGGACCAATAAAGTTTGGTCTTTTATTTCTTTGGACTATCAAAACTAAACATGAAAAAAAAAGCTTAGACATGTAAATGGAACAAAAATTTTTAAAGACTTAACTCCTGTCTGGGATATTATTCCAAATACAATCTTTATTCTCTTGAAAATCTTACCTTTTAGAAATTACTTTATTAATAGTTTTTATCCTATAATTATTTAAAACTGACATGTTGAAAATGTTAGTATGAATTTAGTTTTAGGGACCATTTTAGGTTTAAAATTGATTAAAAATAGTGTCAGGGTTTAACTGGTTACAAACAATTTGACAGCCATGGAATATTTCATGCTCATTTCTTTTGCAAATTACATTAACAAACAGAGGAAAATGCCATTATATAGCGTGTGTTTAATATAAATACAATAAGGTACCTCACCTCCATAGAAGAGTCCAGTGGCTGTACACATTCTCCACTGTCCTTGGTACATTCCTGGATTGGCCGGACTGTGCATCTGGACACTCACATCTGATATCTCTTGCGGCTCCAGAGACCTCACCATTACCATATTCACATGACCAAATTGGTCTCCACCTATGTACTTCAGGCAGACGCCTGGGGGCCACGACTCTGATCCTACAGAATATAAAAGAGTATGTGAGGTTTAAAGATAAATATTAGGACGAAGGGAATCCTCTGTTCCTTGTATGGGATCAACAACATGTTGACGTGAACAAATTAATAAATGTTTTGCTACAGGAGAAAATGACTGCTGCAGGGCAAATATAAAATGCACAATAAGCAGCTGGTTAAACTGGTTGTATTTCTTAATTGACACAAAAAGATTTCGTCCTTAGGTTTCAAAAATTGGTGCTTTTCACCGCATGACAATAAAAAAAACATACGTGTAGTTTGTTAATATACATGTGCGTACAATGAAACAATGAAACACTGGCCAATTTAGCCAATTCATGGCCAAATATGACCAGTCTTCATTGATTGCACATTCCACCAGTAAGAGAAGAGTGTGAAGATTTAATTACGAGAGTAATAGCACAGTTTGGCTTAAAATATTGCAATGCACACAATATTACGGGTGACATATCAGAGTGCAAAAGAGGACAATTTGTTGGTGCGCGTCGCATTGGCGCATCTGTGACCAAGACAACAAGTCTTTGTGATGTATCAAGAGCCATGGTATCCAAGGTAATGTCAGCATACCACCAAAAAGGACGAACCACATCTAACGGCAGTAACTGTGAACGAAAGAGGAAGGTGTCTAAAAGGGATGTCTGGGTGCTAACCTGCATTGTATCCAAAAAACATAAAACCACAGCTGCCCAACTCACTGCAGAATTAAATGTGCACCATAACTCTCCTGTTTCCAGTAACCTTTGGTCACTCGAATGCCAAATGTCGGTTTCAATGGTGCCAGCATCAAACATTTTGGGCTGTGGACAATGTGAAATGTGTATTGTTCTCTGATGAGTCCACCTTACTGAAGCGTACCACTCAGACTGTTGCAGGCCCAGAGTGAAGCATGGGGGTGGATCAGTGATGCTTTGGGCTGATATCATGGCTTTCCCTAGGCCCAATACTTGTGCTAAATAGGTGCGTCACTGTCAAGTACTACCGAACCATTCTAGAGGACCATGTGCACCGAATGGTTCAAACATGGTATCCTCAAGGCAGTGCCGTGTATTAGAATGATAGCGCACCAATACACACAGCAAGACTGGTGACAAAGTAGTTTGATGAACATGCAAGTGAAGTTGAATATCTCCCATGGACAGTCACCAGATCTGAATATTATTGAGCCACTTTGGGATGTTTTGGAGGAGTGAGTCAGAAAACGGTTTCCTCCACCAGCATCATGTAGTGACCTGGCAACTATTCTGCAAGAAGAATGGCTCAAAATCCCTCTGGCCACTGTGCAGGACTTGTATCTGTCATTCCCAAGACGAATTGATGCTGCATTGGCCGCAAAAGGAGGCGGTACACCATACTAATGAATTACTGTGGTCTAAAACCAGGCATTTCAGTTTCATTGTCCAAACCCTGTATATATACTGAATTCTACTTTAGCAGCTTTTGTCTTTGGATTCTGTCATTTAAATATTCAGATGAATTATAATCAAATTCGAAAGAAATAACACAAATAACAAAAAGGCATGATTCATTCCAGTGACGAAATAAAAGAGAACCAAGACTGTAACAAAAATTATATGCAAGGCTCTTCTATGAGCGATCACGTAACCATAGAAACATCTTAACGGTAAAAAATATACTTACTAAACTTGTCCCACAACAGCAAAAGTCTCTGCTCATATTTGTCTTTGAAAACAACCCATTCTTTGGCACTAGGCCCAGGTACATTGACCTGCACCCAAACTGATCTTATCCCATTAAAAAAAAAAAACATCTTTTATTCCCTAATCTGATTTAAGAATGCTCTTTGCTTCTCAGAAAGAATGCAAATTAGCATGAGATTGATTGATAACTTCCAGTTGTAAAGAAACTGACAGACTGTGCTGTAATTAGCAGTCAAATGTGTGAAATTCTGGTTTACGACCTATTACTAGCACATTTCTCATGTAAACTATCAAAAAAGCACATGACTATATCTCTATTTTTTATTTAACCCTCATGTTTTTTCTTTGTATCTACACTTTACTAAATCAGTCCTCTATACAGATGTGTTCTCTTATCACTAACCTGAACAAGCTATAGTTAAAGAATAAGCCATTTATTAAACTATAAAGGTTTCACTTTTTTGACGGTACCATCACAATATCAAGCCTCTTCCATTAAACCTTATGCAATACGACACTAATTACAGATTATTTTTCTTACCAACTAGTCTGACCAAAAACAAACAAACAAACAAACAAACAACAACAAAAACACACAGCAGTGGCATCACCAGTGCCTCCAAGAGCACCAGTACTGCATTACATTTTACAGCAAAAGAGGTCTCTGGTTTTTGCGTAACATTTTTTTGTTTTGTTCAATCTCAGATAAAGAATGTTAATTTTAAGTTTAAGAACTATTAACTAATTATTTAATATAACTATTAAAAATAAAATACAACTGCTATAAGTTTAATAAGAACATACAAAAAATTATTGATATTAAAATATTTTTTTAACTTTCAATTCAACACTAGGGCAGCAGGATTAATAATAATAATTAAAAAAAATTCACACATACACAAAATCTCATTTCTGCAAAACAGCCATTCACATGCATGTATTTCCCTGCATTCAGACCACGCTGCCTCCACGTGTTCACTTGCTTACTAGGGACCTCAATTGCAGATTGTTGTCAGTATCACTCAATCGTCACTTAGTGTAAAAACGCTATTAATTCACCAATCAGGCCAGAGGTTAATGAATGATTCAGACAGACAACTCAGTTGCTTCTCATCACTCTGCTGTCACTCATGTGAAGTAGAACATGGAGGCAGACCCAAATAGACTAGTCAGTTTACTTAATCGAGGTGGAGTATAATACCATTACAGTATTTTCCTGCCAAAGCATGTGTTTTGTGCTCAGATTTTATTTTCAGCATACTCTAAATCTCCCTCTCGCTCTCTCACACTCATAAGCACTATTCGGACGGGACTAGTTTTACTGGGGGACGTTTGAGTTTGAGTTTTTTTTTCAGTCGACGTCKGTCATTTAATGTATGGATTCGGACGGGACTAATATCTCAGTGTTTATTACGGAGGTGGGCGTGTCTGATTTTCATGTGGGCGTTGCGCAAGACCACGTGTTGATAAGGATTTCTATTGGAGCGTAGAAAGCAGAAACTCGAATACCGGTGCGCTAAAGATTGTACGGTAGTTCACGTTGACCAAAACACACAAGAAAACACGTTTCGTCTCTGTGAAACAGAAATTTCTCTAACGTCCCACAGTAAAACTAGTCCCGTCCGAATAGTGCTATACACACACACTACATATGCTACTGTCTGAACAGACAGGTATGTACAATAATTGCAGGAGCTATATAAAATAGGGTATTAATTAATTAAACTTGACAAGTTGATTGCAGCCGTTACAAAGAGACTCTGAAAACAGATTGAACGCTATATATAAATTATGTAAAGTATACCAGAATAAAATAAATAATGTCAAACTAAAAAAAGTGAGGAAGAAGTACTGCACACAGCCGAGTGTCCAAAAAGCACAGGTGCTATTAATTAGTTTTATTTATACTGTGCAATACTACGCTTTTTGGACAATTATTCATTTATGAATCGTGTTCTTATGTGTCGATTCGGCCATGATCAATCAACTTAGACTCAAACCCACTCATTAAAAATGTTACAGTCTCAAAATACAGCAAGAGCTAAGTAGTCTTCAAATACATGTGTTACAAGAAACATACACCTCCCCATGTGCTTTGGAAGACTTTGGAAGGTCTGAAGCTATTAAACGTTACGTTTCTTTATAACCCCATAGGTACTTAACTCTTATAATCAAATGTTTTGTATTGTTTAAATGCTGCCCTTTGTTTTTAAGTGAGAAAACAAATATAAGGAATAGGCTACATTTTATTACTAAATTCTAATTTCAGTTTTGAGGCCTGTAAATAAAGCTAAGATATAAAATTTTAAAATAATTTTAGAAAGTTGCCATAATTCAAAGGTTCAAGTTCTTAAAATTTTAACATATTGGAAAAATTTAATATTGAATAACGATATTTATAAAACTGTGATACTTACAGAATCACAATATTAATCGAATGTGCACCTAGGTATTGTGATAATCGGGGCCCTGCTGATAACCACCCTACTGTTTATGTTCAAAAGCTAATCACTTTAAGGGGTTGAAAATAAGTAAGTAAGCAACTTTTCTTTTTACAAGAGACTTGAAAGTCCTGTCTAGACAACAATTTAATTATACTTGAGTGCAATAAATGTTTTAATTAAAAAAAAATCGTCATCTTCCATTGGAGAAAAATCATGATTTACATTTTAGCAAGAATCATGCAGCCCTATTCAAAACCAATATATTGATAACAGGTAGCAAAGAAATAGTTAAATAAATAAATTAATAAAACAAAAACTCTATAAAAATTACTATTGACCTAAGGGCTAAATCAATCCATGCATTCTAGTGTAAAATAGACTCTGAATAACATGCTTATTTATCTGTGACTCAAGGATGGTCCCACAATTTATTAAAAGAAATCCATAAATCTATTTGTAATTTACAAAATCACCTTAAATGTGTTTTAAAGAGACACTGACATTTTAACAGTCTATGACAGACACTATAAAACTCTATATAAGGGTYTTAAATTGGAAGTGAAGGATACAGTACTGTTCAAAAATCCTGAGCCATCTCCTATGTCATCATATTAAATTCAATTAATTAATTTAGTAGATTAAATGAAAGAAATTGTAACAAATGTTTTACTGTGACAGGCTGAAAAAGATGCCTAAAGATAAATGTTTAAAAACAGGTTGTCTATGTAACAACCTCAGCAGCAACCTCATTTCCCTTCTTATCTGCTGCAAACACTCATCATTACCAGTATACTAATCACTAGCCTGATCACATGTYATCATCTGCACATGTTTCTCACTGATTCATGCCTTATGTTATATGGTTTTATGCTTAAATGATTAATAGGTCACTGAGTGGATTAACAAACAAAACATTCCTCTGAAACTGGTCATGTACAGGGAAGGAACTGAACACAAGAGACAAAAACGTCCTTGGTGAGGCATACAAGAAATACAAAACGTACAAGAAAGTCTGGCTGTTTAAAAAGCAAAATATGAAGAAATTACGGGTGGCTCAAGAATCTTGCACACAGTGTGCATTGTGGATATTTGTCTGTAAATATGAGCTGCTTAAATAAGCACAGAGCTATGAAAAGTGATACATTTTGAATATTTGAAGCAACAAACAAAGTGAAATAAACAAATGATTTCTATAAAACAGCTAACAATCTTTTGAGAAATGGTTGTATAGTCGTTGCTCGGGGCAATTTCTTTTCTTAGGATTTCTACACTCTCGATAAAAGTTTGTTTCACTTTTTTCATTGGACTATTTTGAAATAAATAATGACAGGCTTACAAGCATGACCTCTGCAAAGCGTGAAATTAAATCATAAGCATATCGATTTCACTCTGGTTCGGACATGACAAAAAAGACTAATAGGCGTGAAAAGGCCCTTACAGGAGCGGGACCCCAGATCACATGACCCTGTCTTTTCCAGCAGTATTCCCAAGCTACTGTAGCACTAACCTGTGTTCTGTATCCGCCACGTCTTTGTGAACTGCGTGTCGGGGGGCACGGACTCCCCCTCACCAATGGTCACGTCTTCTACAAACGACATAGATGGCGTGTTGATGTTCGGACTCTCAAAGTCATAGTATGCTCCAATGGCTGCTTGGAGATTCCTGTAAAGCAAGAAAGACGAAATATACAAAAGAGAAAATAATTGAAAATCGCCATAAAAACCAAGTCCCTAGAAATACAAGTTAAACCACATGTTTATGTTGAATTGTACAATATAAAAAAAATGTTAATTCAGGGCTATTACACAGCATTACAGCTGAAACATAATAGAGAACAGAATGTCAGAAACTGAAATAATTTAAAAAGTGAAAAATATATTAAAGCCATCTGAGACATTATGAGTAAGAGTACGGTGCGTTATGTAACGTTAACTCGGTGCAAACCCTTTGACCCAGCACAGGAGTTATCAAACTTAGCTATAGTTAGCACAGGCTAGTTAGTTATCAGTCAGGGTCTTGAAGGTGTCAGAAAGAAGGGATTTTCTTACTAACCGAAACAAAAATTTAATCTAAATTCTTTCTTACTATACACTTTATCAGACTATATCCAACACAGAAAATACTGACTGGATGTTACATCGTGACTATGCGAGCTAGCTGTCATGCTAACGAGCTAGCTAAGTTATGTTGACAAGCAGAGGTGCGCTAACGTTAGCCGAGTTAGCAAACATGAGGCATAGGGCTAATGTTTTGCTCACAGAGTGGGAATAACAACACAGGAGGGTGTAAGGCTGTCAGCGTAGCCACTGCCTGTTTGTCAGCGTAACCACAGACCAGTTTGTTTTGTCTGTATTTTGCATTCATTTTACATTTCATGTGTGTTCACATTTCGCCTCGACATTTAGCTACAATGATGTTTCGCTAGTCTTGTAGTACTTTTTAAATGAAGTTAGCTTAGCTACATTTGATGACAAAACAAAAAAAAGACTAAACAAAACAAGTTGCACTTCTGTCGTTACACACACACTTTAATCTACCTTTATACCTAATAATGGATTTTTTTCTACGGGTTGAAAACGAATAATAAACGAACAGTTCAGTGATGTAAAAATAGGCATGAGTAGGCCAGGCCCGTGTGCCTCCTCGGACTCACCAGTTGGTCATGTCCAGGAAGAACGCGCAGCCGGCCGGGTTCAGCTGAAAGCCCAGCAGCCGTTGGAACTCAGAAATCAACACATCTTTATCCGTGGTGCCCATGCAACTAAACTTTTGCATGAGCTCCTGGTCCAGATCGACGTCCATGCCCTCCATGAGCAGGCTTCCCGGGGCAGCAGCGGGAGAACTTTTTAATTTAGTCCGAGGCCTGCTTCACTCATAACAACAACCACTGAGAGTCGACGGCGAGCCCTCAGTACGCATGGCTCAGAAGGCGCATGACGTCACTACGCACAACGTCAGCTGTTGCTATTCAAGCGCATGTTTGTGAGTGGGCGCGCACGCACACACGCACTCACACACAGGCCTCATTCCGCTCAACCGGGACATTACCAACTACATTACCTTAATATTTAATTAATATGAACCATTGTAAAAATAATTATCTTGTTTGTTCTGTAAAGTGTGTCTCTATATGATTTACCACCAGTAATTGTAAAATCCCTAAATGTCATAGTTTAACAGTACTGGTCTGATTTTACATACTGTCTGGTCATTTATCAATTGATATAAAATGACGTTTTTGTATGTACATTGCTCATAATTAACTTTTTTTTCAATGATACATTTACGTTAATTGGAGGACCTGGAACCAGTACCAGTCTCAGAAAATTCCCGGTGGCTTGGCGACTGATTTAGCCTGCTGCTAGCCAGTTTCTACAGTATACAGTACACTGGCTAGCCGCAGGTATATAGAAACTAACCTTAGGTTGCTGTCCACCCAATATACTAAAGTGATTATTTCCGAAATTGAGTATTTCATTTAATTAGTTAATTAAATACTATTAACAATATTAATATGTTCACTAATCTGAATCTGTTGGTCTTCACTGGTAGGGTTACTACTGTATATGCTCTGTCTGCGCTTCTCCAGAGCACCAAATTGTTTAATGCTAGAGAGGGAATGGGCACTCAAAAAAAAAAAAAAAGCACTTGTTGCATTTCGATCTTTACAAGGCTTCAAGTGTAGGTCAGTTTTATATAAAATTTACTGTAGGTTTTCTTTGAAAGTATTGAACTGCTAGGCAATATTAGATGTAGCGCCCCTACTATCATCACTTAAAGACATTAATATTATTTGTTGTCAAGTTACATGAGTATTTTAGCAGAGAACATGAACAAAATGAATTCAATGAGTCATAAAGTCTGATTTTTCAATCATTTTCAGTCATACTGTAGTAGTGGTTAGCACTGTCGCCTTGCACCTCCAGGGTCCAGGTTCGATTCCTGTCTCTGTGTGCATGGAGTTTGCATGTTCTCTGGTTTTCTCCCACAGTTTAAAGACATGCAGATTAGGCTAATTGGTGTGTGAGTGTGTGTATGTGTGTGGATTAGCACCCTCGGCAATGGATTAGCCGAGGCAATTAGCACACAAGGCAATGGATTAGCACCCTCTTCAGGGTGTACCCCGCCTTGTGCCCCAAGTAACCTGGGATAGGCTCCAGGCTCCCTTGACCCTGAATGCAGGATAAAGCGGTATACACAAGTATGTGTGTGTGTAGTCATTTTTGTTAAAATGTTTACATTTTAGAAACTTGTGTCTGCCCATTTGTGAGGTTTAAAATGTTTCTTTTTTTCCCTTTTTAAAAAAATAAATAAAATGGAGACCACATTAACCTAGTACATGCTCTGGCAGGGTCTGAGACAAGTAGAAAGAAAATGAGAAAAAATAATTTGTTATAACATATTGGATTAAATTTATTATTTGTGAGGTCAGACATTTGATATTGGATGAGAAGGCCTGGCTCACTGTCTTCACTCTAATTCAACTCAAAGGAGTTCTGTCGGGTTGAGGTCAGGTCTCTGTGCAGCCCAGTCAAGTCTTTCCACACAAACTCGCTCATCCATGTGTTTATGGACCATGCTTTGTTCACTGGTGCGCAGTCATGTTGGAACTGGTGTGGGGTTGTTTTTCAGGAGTTGGACTCGGCTTACCAATATTTCAGCCTACCAAGACGTTTTGGACAATTTCATGCTCCCAACTTTTTAGAAGCGTTCTGCATGCTTTGATGCTTGATTTTATACACCTGTACCCATAGAAGTGTTTGGAACACCTAAATTCAATGATTTAGATAGGTGAATGAATACTTTTGCCAATATTRTGTATATACAATTAGCTGAAGTACTCATCATTGAAAAGACTTTTTTCTTTTTTCTCGAAAGATCGAAGTAAAAAATAAGCTGATCATGCTTTATTGTAATCAGTGATATTATTATTTCAGTTTGAAACCCATAAACATGTTTGCCTGTCTTTCTGTACAACAAAACTCTGCTTACCTTATTAATACAAATAAATAAAATTTTGTAAGGTCGAGCATCTAAAGCCTTGTCATCTTACGTCAGCCAAAAAATCTTGTGGCCACTGAATATATGTTGTGGCCCATGACCTAATAACACAAGGCAAGGAAATATTACATAAAAGGTGTATAATGTCAAGACACTGAAAAACTTTTCAAATATTTCATGGACACAACACCTGTCTTATAGCTGTATATATATATTAGTATAAAATAATTACCTTTTTTACTCACTAAACACAGGATAACTCTACGGAGCACCTCACCTTGTTAAGTTGTAGCCACAAAATATTATGCTATGGCCATGCGTTATACTATTTCGTTTTCATGTGTTATTAAGTCGTGGCCACAAAATAGAATCTCATTCCCATGCCTTAGTAAGTCCTGGCAAGAGAATATTTTTCCCGCTCGAATGCCAACAGATTGGCTCCGTACAAACCCATCGAGTATCATGATGAAACTGGCTCTCATGAAGACTATCCCAGGAAAGCACGACCAAAACTTACCAACTTGTCCAAACGTTTGACTGGTAGTCTACTCTGTCATCATATGTCACAGAAAACTGACCTTGGATCTGTAGTAAATGAGCCAATCCTCATCACAAATGAGATCTGAGATGCTTAAAAACAATGATTTGAATAGTTGAAGTTATTGCAGTTCATTTGGTAGATGTAGATATATATAGGGTGCAAACTCAGTTCTGGGGTGCTGCAAAAATAAGATTTTTCTTTGGTCTCTGTATGATTATTTGGTTTTGACTACCTTGCACCACTGCTCTGAACATATTGTGAACAAATAATGTCATCAGGCCTACAAGAATCTGTTGCAGAATATATAGATAATGAGTACGAATTACATGGCCAGCCAAAGAGGGTGCAATAATACACATAACATTCAAATTCATACATTCAATATCTTGTATTGGTTTCTCTATTCGCTGTAAAAATAAATAAATAAATAAATAAAAAAGCCGCATCAACATAAAAAAGTTTAGTAACAAGTTGCACAGCATTTTTAAGTTTATTCAAATTTTTAGAGAAATCTGCTGGCCAAGCAAAATATTTCACATTGCTTTTTAGGTGACACATTGTGTACCCAGTGCAAAATCTTAAGTTGATTAGGGCCCAAGCAGAGTACAGAGTGTAGAGTGCGCGCAGGATCCACTTGTTTTCCTAAGGATTTTTTTTCCCTTTTGGACTTTTTGGGGGGACTTAACATGCTCCAAAACTCATAGAAATTGGGAGACAGGTTGGGATCTGCCTGCATATCATGGGCTCAACTCAACAGAAAGTCAGTTATTTTGGGTCGATGACAAAACGCACCCGATGGATTATGATATACTCCTCCTAGGGAATATATACAGTACAATCGTCACCAAGCCGGGCCGATGTGATCTAAAGAAATTAAGGATGCAAAATTGTAGAGTGATTTTTGATATATCAAACAGGTCAGCCATGATAATTGCCTCAAATTTATGCAGAAAAGTGATTAATAACTTTCTCTGTGGCCTTATATTGAGTGACATTATATTGAGTGACGCGTTCAGTGGCATCWCACTGAGTAACATTATAGTGTGAGGCTTTTTTACTAGCATCTGCGGCCTATTCTACACACGTGCACACCACAAATGTGAGCACTCTCGCACAGACACACACACGCATGCACTCACATCTCTCACTCGCACATGTACATAGACACACAAACACACACACACACACACACACCAGGTTTTTGGAGGTGTTAACCTAAAATTCTCCCTATTCTACATACAAACACACTCACATCACAAATGATAACTTTCACACACTCACATCTCTCTCACACACACACACACAGTTGGCATGACATATATTTATATTGTCACTGAGTGTGATGTCACTGAACACGTCACTCAATATAATGTCACTCAGTATAAGGCCACAGAGAAAAGGGCKATGGCTTTTTGTCTTAACACGCTGAAAAGACAAACAGGTTGTGTGGTGCACCTGTTTGGCGATGGCGCAGGGTGCTTGGGCCCGCTTATTGTTGCTTGCAACTATATTTCAACTTGTATTTAAAATATTTGTGTCAGTTCAAGTAGCCCAACTTTGTCTCCCATTATAGCCCATTGATGTAGTTCCTGTAGGGTCATGTAAGTTGATGTAGACTCAAGTGATGTTTTTCTATAAAAAACAAATTGCTTCATACTGTAGGTATATGTCCAGTCCTTTTGGAATTTAATGTTCAGAGCACAGACCTGTCCAAACATCACTCGTAAAACTGCTGCATATTCACCCAGGCGCTCGACTACAGTCTCCTCCAACAGCTTGTTCATGCTCCTCCTGTAGCTCCAAAAATCCAACCGTCAGCCCTCTGACCCAATACTTCACAGCAGACCTCTGGTTAAAGAGAACAAGAGAAGTCTTGCAAAGATAAAGATAATACATTTTTACAAAATATTTACTTATGATAACAATTTAAGATAATAAGGCTATATACCACCAGAGAGTGTAAGACACTCTTTCTTTAACCCAATTCTAATGGGTTAAAGCTAAACATTGTTTTGCATTCAAAAAGGTTTGATATTTTCAAGGTGTTTACTTTTTCATTCTCAGGAGATACTACATCGAGTGATGCTGTGAATTAACTGGGTTTTAACTCAATTCGGTTTTCATACAAATATGTTATTATACAACACTCATAGATGAGCATTAATGACTCTGGAGCCAAACTAATACTCATAGTTTATATCCCTTAGACATGTTTATATCCCCTAACTTATTTCCACTACTCCATAACTGTTAAACACTTCAGGGTTTTCCTTAAACCTTTGTCAGTTAAGTGCATGCATTGCTGGGGTAAAGTAGGTCGCTGTTGCTGGGCAAAAGGCAAAAAAAAAGGGTTTATGAATGTTTAACTCACTAACTGTCACAAACTAACCGGAGATGAACCAGAAGACAGCTAGCAGTTAGCCCTGTAGCGTGGATGGTAAACCCAAACGCGGAAGTAGCGCGAGCAGGCAGGATAACAACGCTGGTTATTCTTATAACTCTCCTGAAGCGAGAACAAGAGTTTACACAAATAAACCCGCGTTCTATGGTTCCATGGGTGACGTAGTGAAGGTTTTAAGTTGAGATGTGTGGAATACCGGGTGGATCCGGATTGTGACAGGGTTAATCCGGAGGTTGATGCGGTATGGTCCGATGAACCTGGGTGATAGTTTCTGTGATTCTGTCTGCAGGTGTAGATTTCTTGTTGATAACCATACCTTGTCACCTACTTGGTACATTCGTCCCCGTGGGTGTCGACGGCAGTGTTGAACGGTGTAGCGGGTGTTAGCAAGTCGGATGGCGTTGTTTGCTCGTCTCCAGAGCCGTCGACACCGGCGAACCAACTGTTGGGCCGACGGTACTTTACCGGTTCTTGATGGTCGAACATCGGAGGTTGGAAACCGTAGCACACCTCGAACGGGCTGAGGTTGGTGGCAGAAGACGTATGGATGTTGTGAGACTCAGCCCATATGAGGTAGCGGGCCCAGGAGCACTGACGATCAGCAATAAAGCATCTCAGGTAGCGCTCCAGTTGTTGGTTGGTTCGCTTCGTCTGACCGTTTGTGGGTGGTACCCGGAGGACAGACTGCAGGTGGAGTCGATCAGACGGCAGAAAGCCTTCCAGAACTGGGAGGTGAACTGGGGCCCCCTATCCGAGACCATGTCCTTTGGGAACTTAGAGCGGACTACGTGCTCTAATATCAGCTCAGCTGTCCTTTTGGCTGACGGGAGACCGGGGAGAGCCACCAGGTGTACAGCTTTGGAGAACCGGTCGACGATGGTGAGGATGGTGTCCTTTCCTTCGGAAACTGGCAGGCCCGTGATGAAATCAACGGCAATGTGTGTCCAGGGCCGGCGGGGAACTGGGAGTGGCTGAAGTTCCCCTGGTGATGGTTGTTTGCTGTCCTTGGTCCTGGCACACACTGGGCACGCCTGGACGAAATCGTCCACGTCCATCCTCACATTTGGCCACCATAAGGCGCGTTGAATGAAGAGTAGCGTGCGTCGCCTTTCGGGATGTCCAGAAATTGGGGAGGAGTGTCCCCATTGGAGGACGTCAGTCTTGACGGAGTCGGGGACATAGAGACGACCAGGCGGCACACCTGCTTGGTTCGGTCTCCGCAGTCTGTCCCTTGCAAACCCTCGTTTCCAAATTCCAGTTAATTGGTGCAAGGATCGTGGTGGGTGTTAGGACAGGCGCGGGGTCCGCCGGGGGGACGTCTTCTTCGTGCTGTCGTGATAGAGCGTTGGCCTTGGTGTTCTTGGACCCCGGGTATGACAGGTGGAAGTTATAATTTTCGAAAAACAATGCCCACCGCGCCTGTCTGGGGTTGAGTTGTTTCAATGTGCGGATAGTAATGAGGTTCTGATGGTCGGTCCAGATGATGAACTGCTCTCTGGCGCCCTGGAGTCAATGTCGCCATTCCTCCAAGGCCCACTTTATGACCAGCAGCTCACGGTCCCCTACTCCATATCGCTGATGAGTGGAGTCAAATTTCTTGGAGAAAAAACTGCAAGGTTGCAGTTTTTGGTCTGGACCTCGCTGGGAGAGAACGGCTCCGGCGCCCACATCCGAAGCGTCCACCTCCACGACGAATGGTTTGCATCCGGGTGAAGAAGGATGGGGGCAGTGGTGAAGCGGCGACTGAGTTTGTGGAAGGCGGAGATGGCGGTGGAGGTGAGATGAAAGGGGTGAGATAAGGGGCGAGTCAGAGCGGTTAATGGGGCTGCAACTGTACTGTAGTCCTGGATAAAGCGATAGTAGAAGTTAGCAAACCCGAGAAATCGCTGGAGTTGTTTGAGAGTCTTGGGTAGGGGCCAATGATTCACAACTTCCAGTTTCATGGCCACACCCTGGGACGAGATGACAAAACCCAGGAACGTGGTGGAGCGCTCGTGAAAAGCGCACTTTTCCAACTTACAGTACAGTTGGTTGGCGAGGAGTCTCTTTAGGACCGCCCTGACATGCTGGACGTGTTCGTTGATGGTTTGGGAGTAAATGAGGATGTCTTCCAGGTAGACGAACACCCAGCAGCCTAACATGTCTCTGAGAACGCCGTTGATAAATTGTTGGAATACCGCGGGTGCATTGCAGAGACCAAAGGGGATGACCAGGCTTTCRTAGTGTCCGGTAGGGGTGATGAAGGCCGTCTTCCACTCATCGCCCTCTCTGATGCGCACCAAGTTGTAGGCACTCCGGAGGTCCAACTTAGTGAAAATGGTGGCGCCAGAGAGGGCGTCCAGGGCAGAGTCGGTAAGAGGCAACGGGTGTCGGTTCTTGATGGTGATGTTGTTGAGTCCCCGGTAATCGACACAGGGACGAAGACTGTATATGTCGACACATATAACATTCCACTAGACTACCGTTTCTTCACAAAAAAGAACCCCGCGGCGGCAGGTGAGGAGGAGGGCCGGTGGTACTATGGCGAAGTCCGCTATACTCCTCCATTGCCTGCATCTCGTTCTTGGATAGGGAATAGAGGTGGCCGTGGGGTGGGATGGAGCCTGGCTGAAGGTCGATCGCCAGGTCGTAGGGGCGATGTGAAGGTAGATGGGTGGCACGTTTCTTGCAGAAGACTTCAGCCAGGTCCCGGTAGTCTAGTGGAATGTTATATGTGTCGACATCGGGGACCTCGGTCTCCCTAGAGCACGTCCCARCCTCGGCCCGTAGGCATAGTTCGTTGCAGGTCGGTCCCCATTGTAGGATCCGATTTTGGGTCCAGGAGATGAGTGGGTCGTGACGCAGTAGCCATGGGTGTCCCAGGATGATAGGTGGTGACGGAATGGCGGTGATGTAAAGCTGGATCTGTTCCTGATGCTGGTTAATGACGAGGGTGATAGGCTGGGTTCGGAGGGTGATGGGACTGGAGGAGAGGGGCCGACCATCAACCGATATAATAGATACGGGCTGGGATAATGCCTCTGTCTTTAGCAGGTTGATAGCATCAGTACAGCGGGGGAGGGGGGTCAGCGGCTTATAAATCATGTGATTAGAGTATTACCCTGCCTTGTGATGCTGTATGATCAAAATTTCTAAAACAAACAAACAAAAATGGGCTTTATTTAAATTTTGCATTCTGCTGTTAGCTTGTCACACAGCTCTCAGTGGCCTTAGCCATGTTTTAGAATCTATGATATGCACTTGTAAGTCTTGTAAGTCTTTTGTCTTTAGTCGTATATGAAAGAAAAATCTGTTTGAATGCAGCAAAGAGGTTACTCTGTGTGTTCCTTAGTGTTGCTTTGTAGTTCCCCTTGAGTCTGGCACAGAAGGGTGATCTGACATGTAATGTTAGTGCCTACTGTACTCATATACTGTATTCATTTGTCTCACTGTAATGTTTTTGGTCCATCACTCATTGACTATCAGTTTCAGAGCACCTGAAAAGCTAAAGTGCTCCTATACACACCAGCCCTTAATGATTTTGGGGATTTGCCAGTCCTGGACAAAATCATCTTATTGCTGACGATAGCCTTTGCGGTTTTAATGAGTTAATATGCCAATACTAAGTGTTAAAAACAAGTGTAATATAAGCAGTATTTTATGTTAGATAGCCTACTTTATAATGCATTCTGTTCAGTGTATTATTCAAGTCAATTTTATTTATATAACCCTTTCATGGACATGTTAAAGTCACAAAGTAGCTTTAAAGAAATATGGTTGTGAAGTTACTGTATATCTTTAATAAGGAAAGACTCCCTTAAAAGAGATTAGAAAGAAACAACCCAGAAATCAGACTAATTTGTGTGGCAATGAATACTTTTAGATTAGAGGTCCTTGTTCTTTATATATTTTGATGTCAAAAAGTCCTACAGCATCTTGACAAGATCTTTAGCAAATGGCCAGTGTTTTACATTATCCAATGTTTTTAGTAAGTGCAATCTTYAGGCTATCAAAGCTGGAGCAACTATGGCAATCTCAAGTATATCCATGCCAGACCATCCTCATTACATAAAGTGAGTCCTGCTTAAGCTTGGATTTAAGATACAGCATCTCTGTACCTTAAAATTAATAGTAGTATACTGAAATCCTACAGACTAATTAAGTGTTGTGGCAAATCATTGAATGTATAAGTACTGTATCTGTCTAGGTGGAAGTCTTAGTTCCTATTCCAGTGCTTTAAAAGCTGTTTGAGCACTCTAAGTGTATGTGATAGTCTGCCCTCTGTTGGTGATCTATAGCGCTGGGTCTATGACTATACTTTCATAATAATATCAGTCAATAAAAACTGTTTTTATTTATAAAAAAAAAACTAATACTGTACATAACTGTACACCTATTTAAGATGAACAAGTTAATTGTTTGAACAAAATCTATTAAATGAATCTTTTAAAAAATATTTTGATGCTTATCGCGTTGTTTACATTGTAGTTTATATGTAAATACTGTGCTGGCCAGGATGAACACACCCCACTACAGAAAGTATCCTTTCTCCCATACTTTCTTGCCCTGTGAAAAAGCTGTTTTAGACTCTTTGAAATTACTGAACACTCATCTTATCTATAAAGAAACAGTCTACCATATATGTATACGGTAACTGACAGATGTCTAACAGATGTAAACAAAATACAAAAGAGAAATGTCTGTGAATATAAATTTGCAGTACTGCGCTAAATACACAATTCCAATACTTGAGTACAAGTAGATAAAATATTGTCTTCCTTTTACATTTCTACTTGAAAAACATACTCACCTTCAAATTTACTTAAGCATTAAACATAAAGGGTCTTTACCGCTCTCTCTCTTTCTTCCAGACTGCAGAAGTGCTGTTTTCATGACTGTCTAAGACAATATTTGCTTCTGACACCTGCTACATGACTAAACATTTCATAGTGGGAAAACAAATCATGCAATTACGTATAATAATCAGCAGGTGCTGATGTTACATGTTCAAATGCGACACACGACTGTGATTATGTAATTCAATAGCATGCACTAATGTAATGAAGTAGAAAGTACAGTGTAACGACGCAGGTCCTGTAAGTAAACAGCCCTCACTGGTCCGAACGGGCAGATCCGCAGGGGACTGCAGCTCTGAGTTCTGAACAGGCAGAGCCGCAATTATATAGATGCATGGTTGCTAGGCAATGCCGCCTTAATGGCCATCAACAAGGGCATGCTGCACCTGGTGGCATGTCTATATCTGGGCCAAGACAAAGGCAAAGCGGACTTTGAAGACTAATGTGCTCTCAATCTCAAATGACAGCCAAAAAACAAATCAATCATATATAAATCCTCAATAAGGGTGTATTTGCCTTGAACAAAGTTTTATTTTTAGTTTCCAGAGCCCAGTCTGGTATCAAGGAGACAGCGGAGCTCTGTTTATTTTGTCTCTTCAGTTTTCTTCCTCCCAATGGGAGGGTCTTGTGCGTTTCTCATAAGCACTCTCACTAACTCATATTTCGCTGGCCCCCTCAGAAGCCCTGCACAAGGGGTCTTATAAATATTATTACATCCCGTAACATACAAGTTGTGAGGTGTGGAACTGAAGTAAAAACTACTTAAAGTAAAGTATAGATTTGTTCAATATATACTTAAAAGTGCGGCAACAAAACAAATGCACTTAATTACCTTCCACCTTTACATTTGTCTTCTATGAACCGATTTAGCTATTGTTTACCAAGTTTTTAAAGCGCTCAGGATAAGTAAAATCACGCTAGTTGAATACAAATCACTAATAATAAAATCATGATCCTGAATTGTTACAAATAATTTTTTTTACCTTTATTGTAAAGAAGGGAAAAAAACATGCTGTCTGCATATAATTTAGCTTGATATTGTATAATTCTTAAGTAGTTTTGGTGCACAGTTAATAATAATATAATACTGTAATATAATTATGATACACACTGCACTGTTGTCAGGAAAGTTTCCAGTCTCCTACATTTACACACCGACAGTACCTCGATAACCTGATTATCCAGCCAGTCAGTAAGAATAAGACCAGACTTTTAATCCAGAGAATCATAGTAAGTTTGCTCTCAGTAACAGAAGACAATGCAGTCTCATCACAGAATCATCTACCAAGAACATTACAAGTGATCAAGGTAGGGAAAGAATATTTATCGAGGCTTATTTCAGTTTGCTTGCTTGTTTCTTTATGCACAAACCTGTGAAATAATTCTTCCTTTAAAAGTTGTATTTATATCATTATTTATATAGTTATATCATTAATCTTGTACAACCTCTTTATTGTTCTGGTGTTTGGAAGCACTGGGGACAAGGCAAGGATAAATCCAGGATGCCTTAGAGATGGATAATTTTGTGGAGCTAATCCACCCACAGGTTTCTGGGAGAAAATCGAATTACCTAAACCCAAAACAAGGTAGAACATATGAAACTCTGAACAGATGCCAACATGAAACAAATACAGAATATACTGAGATTTTAACCAATAATTTGAGCACAAATGGCACTAACTGCTTTGTTTTTAATGGGCTTTTTTGTTTGATTTTGTCATGCTTATGAGACCATGCTCTGCGGTGAAAAAACAAAAGAGGAGGTGGGTATAGAAACTGGCAAAAAGCAAACAAGAAAGCGAGTGAAAGGAAGGAAACCTGTGTTTATAAACCTTTTTGGAGCTTTTCACCATGGGGAGGGCGATCACGCAGAACCTGTGGGTGGACCGTGAGAACAGAAGCAAAGCAAAGCCGTGGGACAAAGCAACTTCATGCTCTCCAATTGAAATCCACTTCAAAAACATTCTTTGCAACAGTGCAAAGACATCTCGCAAGACTACAGCAAAGGGCAAACAAAGCTTAACGGTCTCTCTGATTTGCCTGATAACACTGATCCATCTATCTAGTTATCCTCGCACCAGGGGAGTCTCTGAGTAAACACTTCTGTTGTTATTTCAGACGCTTTCCAGAACATTTTTCAAGGATGTCCACTCCACCTCTGGACACCGACTTAAACTTCGCCACAGTCACCATGCTGGACCAGGCTGAAGATGATTCCAGTCACTCACCTCAGTCTTCAACCCAGGCCAGGAAGCAGCCTTGTGGGCATAGGAAGCTTTCTCGCAGCCTCTCCAAGTCAGACTCAGACTTACTGTTTCCCATTAAGGAGGATGTAGCTCTGGGCAAACACACCAAATCAATAACCAAGTGCAGGACGAAAAGGACACAAATGGATCAGCTGTCGTCACTCACCGCCGATTGGGAAGAGGTAAGCACAATGGGGCTAAAACGAAGGGTTAATATAAGAGATCAAGAGATGTGGATGCAAAAATAGCTTGACACAGAAGAATGGAGACCTAGAAGAGGGATAGAAAGCAAAGCAGTGCAAGTGCCAGGCTGAGTCCATTGTTCCCTCATGATCCTCCACACAGGCGGTGGTGCACCAGGCTAATTGGGTCTGAGCTGTCATTCCACATTTTCTCAGCTATCTTCCAAAGGGTCGACCCACGCTCGGCGTATTCCCGTTCCCTTCCCTCTTCTCCATTTCCTTGCTTCCCTGACGGGTTAGAGCCATGAACAGTGACAGTGCATGGCATATGCTTTATCAGCAATCCCCATCAGCGTGAATAATCTGAATCTGTTGATAAATATGTATGAGAGGATTATAGAATTTATGCAATTCTTTCATATATTATTTGTGTAAATGGATAAAAATATAGCTAATTCCATGCTGTCAGACACTAATACAAATCAAATGATATGCATGCATAAGGGGAGTATCATGTGAAGATGATGCTTAGAGTCAGCATATGAAGACAGGCTCTAAGCTTACTCTTAACATATAACTGAAACTGATAATGTGACCAGATTAACAAAACAATACTGTGTAAAAAGCTTAATGTTTTGTTCGGCTGGACAGGGGTGGAGTATCCGGTTTTCAAGGACATCCTGTTTTGCATTAAACCTCTACTGCTGGTTCCCCTCCAGGTTTAAACACAAGTGCCTGGGAGTGTGATGGAAAGTAATCCATTTCCTTTGCAATATGAATTTAACAGTTGGGCCACTGGCTGTTTGTATGCTAGGTTCCCAACAATGGTATGCAGTATTTGCACAGGTTTTGAGAATGTACTGCCAAGTAAGTGAGGTCTGAATTACAATTCACATTTAAAATATATTTCTTGTTTGAACAAGCATTCCTAGCACATATGACTGTGGTAGCCCCTACTGGATGCTACCACAAACACATACAAAGGTGAACTTTGCAAAAGAGCACTGCAAATACCAAAACAAATACAATAGTCAAAGCACAATCATTACGGAAACATGCTGGAAACCCAAAAACAATTAAGAACATCAAAGTGTATGCAAAAAGAGAAACGCTGCAAATACAAAAATGTAAAAAAAAAAGTCAAAGCGCATACAAAAACAGAAAATGCAAATCAAATGAGATTTGCTTCATTGGAAGTGTTCAGGGGTGGAAGGAGAAGTTTTGAACTCAATTTGTTTTTGGTTTTGCAATGTTTTACTTTTTGCATGTTCTTTGAATTTTGTATTAGTTTTTTTTTTTTCTTCTCTTTTTTGTAGCTGCGGCGCATTTCTATAATGTTTGTGCCTTGACTTTTCATTTCCTTGGAATTATATGGTTCTATCTTCATTCTGAGCATTTTTGATATAATGAGCTTCAAAGTTCAGAGTCCAAAAATGCATATCAATTAACAAACACCACATGTTAAGTTAATATGTTGTCACAGAATATAAAAATCTGAATAACCCAATAACTCAACAAAAAAAAGAAAAAGATCCAGATAGAGCCATATAATACCAATGGGATGTTTTGTATGTGTTTTTGTATTTGYAATGTGTTTTCGTAATGTTTGTGCCCTCCTTTTGTTTTTGCACCTTGTCCCTAAAGCCCACACATGGCAATATGACTGCATTTTTCATTTATGCATGAAATGGTGCATATTTAGTTAACAAGAAAAGAATACAAGAATGAAAATATGAATATGAATCAATGGGTTGTTCTACTTAACTGTTGACTACTTGACTGGACTGAATTTCATATAAGTGAAAACATGTATAAAACTCCATCTGTTCTCTGTGTATATTGTTGTAATGAGAAAAACATGGGGAAAAAATGTAATGGGACTCTTTACTATTCCATAATGGATACAGCATTGTGTTCAGTTTGGCTCTAAAGATATTCAGCTTTGACAGTGCTTCAGTAAAATGATTTCAAGATTCCATGCCATCAATTCATTACTTACTGAGATTGAGGTTAGTCTCCAGAACCCATAATCTTGTTACCTCTTTGGCACATAGACCAGCTCAACATTAAATCTTTATTACCCCTCCTTCTTACATTTTTCTTAAAACTGCTGGCTTTTCACATTTTCACTCGTTAGCATGGACCTTGAGTGACGCTACTTCTTGCTGGCTCTGCAGAAATCATTTCATTTTTTTTCGAAAGCCTTGGAACTTTGAGGCTTAGGGCTATGACTCCAGTAAATGGTGTTTCATTAACCTCCTTTATCCATGTTCTTTATTATCCTCCTTTTACCACTTTCTGGATGCAGCATAGCAATAGTCATTCCAAAAAGTTTTATAAACCATCTTGAGTAAATATGATTTCTGTAATGGTGAATATTTTATTTATTAGTTTTATTATTTAGGAGTAATAATTAATGCATAGTGGTCGCCTTGCACCTCCAGGTCCTGGGTTGATTCCTGCATCGGGTTTGTGTACATGGAGTTTGCATGTTCTCCCTGTGCTTGGTGGGTTTCTTCTGGATTCTCAGGTTTCCTCCCATAGTCCAAAGACATACAGATTAGGTTAATTGGGGTTTCCAAATTGCCCGTAGTGTGTGAATGTGCATGTAAATGTTGACCAGAGGTCCTACCACGGTCATACAAATTTGAATAGATACAAAAGTCACCACTGGCCTCTAATTATCACCATTGTCCCTAGTTGGACTACAGAAGTTCCTAAATGGATGGATGGAATAATGACTGAATACACAGTTAATAACATTGAGGTTTTATACAGTGTCAACGGTTAAAGAACATTTTTGTCAAGTCTGTATATTTTTCAATTTTATTAACTGGAAGGTATTGTTTATTAATGCACATATAAAATAGGTTGCATAAGTATAATATTCTATAAAGCACTTCAAAGTTATTTTTTATATTTTTTATTTTAAGTTTTATATATTAACACTTCATAACATGTATACAACATGCTCCCATGTTCTTCAGACCATAATTATCCTATCCTAGTGGAAGCTAACAGAGGTCATTATTTTTCAAAATGCACATTAAAATATAGCTATTCATATATTTAATATTTGTATGCTTATTTTAAACATTAATTGTAATTGAACATAGATTGTAGATATACACTATATACATATATTTAGTTTAGCTTTCACAATAACATAAATCCACAAGTGCATGTATTCTATAAGAAGCCACATATTGTGCAAATATATTGCCCCTTGTGGCATTTCTCAGTTGATGCAAAACTGCATCGTTGCATAGTCTTACTACAAACACCTTGTGCCACCTCATCCCCCAGGTGTAGTAGAGGTGTAGTACACTAAAGGGAAAGAAACTCACTTTAATGTTCCTGAAATTATTTGGTGACACTACTGTATATGCCTTGTGAATGGCATGTCCACAATTGTGCACAATTATTAAGTATTCATTTAAATGTGGATAACCACGGCATATGAATCCATGTTCAGATTTGCCTTTACATTCAGGCATTCTTCACTAAACAAGTCTAAGTCGCTGTAGGCTCATGTGTTTTTATCAAAGGAAAGTGAGAAAATTGACCCAGATTTGTTTTACTATTCTTTTCCAATCATCTAGTTGTGATGTTCCTGTGCCCAGTTAAGACAGGATATGGCAGCATGGTCTGTTCAGCAGCTAGCTTGTTCATCATGGCACTGATGCTGTTTGTCTGAGATTTGTGGCCCAGCTTTTTTGCTTTGTTTTGTTTTTATCTGGGGAAAATTCTTGTAACCTCTTTAATCAAAGCTGTCTTGCAGATGACTGGTCATTTTTGTAGCAGTGTTTACTTTTCACACAAGTGTTGGATATGATATATGCTGGTCTGGTAAAGTGGCCAGCTGTTGGAATTTGTTTTGAGGGTATCATATTTCAAGAGCTGTACTAAAAATGTAGAATTTTGTACTAAAACTTCTGTATCATCAACTGTGTTACTTTTATGTTTCCCCTTTTACTTAATTATCATTTGACAATAAAATCATGAAATTACTAAATTATGACACTTTAATTTTGGCTTTATAAATTACATAATGAGTGTAGTCTATTCAAATATCTGTAAGTTATTTGTTAGACAGTATGACAACTTCATTTAAGAAGTTATTTGTATTTATGTAGTCTTTGTACAAAAAACTAATCTAAAAAAAAAAAAAAACAATTCTGCTCCAAAATAGATTTGTCTGATTTTTTACTATGCAGTTAAGAGCTGCCCTAAGATCTAAGAGGTATTTCTATAGAAACTGTAGATGGCCATGGGGAGGGTGATCCAACACTCAATGCAAGTGGGTTAATTCGGAGTGGAAAATTTGAAGGGCTGTGTAGCCTCAGGGTATCTTCCATGTTGGTTTTTGGAGTCTGAATGCTAAATGAATTCAGGACCATTTTGATGCCACTAGAGCACAGGAGAGTTTAGAACTTATAACTATATTATATATGAGATGTGCCCGCAACTTCATTGGTGTGGAATTTAATTTCAATCATAAGTGCATTTTAAAAAATGTACAATGCCATCTGTTGAATTTTAGAATTAACTAAAAGTTTTGCATATTACAATGAAATGCACAAAATGAAGGTGTAAGATTGCGATTATTAAGTAGATTTCAATGGCACACTCATAAACGCATATTAAAAAATGTACAGCGCCATGTGCTGAATTTTGAGATGCATTAATGATTTTTTCAAGGTCGATTTTATATATATGGGAATTTTTCATTTACAATTTAAAGTAGCCGACTGAGATGAAACAAAGCCTGTATGTTACCTCAAGCTCAATTCACTTGTGAAAAACTTTGTAAAATTTGTTCAGTAGTTTTTGCGTGATTTGTGCACAAACAAACAGACACAAAAATTACAAAAAACATCTAAATGTGCTCTATTACTCTAAATTACCCAAAATTATTTTTTCTCAAATATCTTCAATGTACAGACATGCCAACTTTACAGTTTTTTTATAGGTATAAATATACATATATTTAATTATAGATCTTATGTCTCCAGTTTAATGTGTTTATAAAGAGATGAAGTAAATTATTTTTAAAAAACAGCTAATCGACAACACTAACATCACTGCCATTGATTATCAATTATATATTATAATCAGGCACTCAAGGCTTATGTATAAAAGCCAATGCTGAACACGATAGAAAGGTATCAGAACACCCAGTGCATCACAGCTCGCTGCATATTGGACTTAGCAGGTTCAAGAGTTCAAGGTCAGTAATCTGGCATCCAAATTCCAAAAAGGAAAAACCTACACAATATGTTGCTTAATGTGTTACATTTTAATGTTATGGCTGATTGGTGTGTACTGCTAATTACCGGAAGAGTAGAAAATGTCGAAGTTTTATTTTGGTTGTTCATAATTTGTTTGCTGCTCATTTTATTTTTCTCTAATTGTTCAATGCAAATGATTATTACCATCAAAATCCGTCACTTGTAATGAACTTTGAATGGGCAAAGCTGTACTACTTTTATGATGATATGTTTTGCCATCTGTTAAAAGATACAGTTTTACAAACTGTACAAATATAAATGGCTATGTCTTTGTCATTGTCTTTGTCATTATCCTTCACCAGATTGAGAAGATCATGACACTAATTGACAGGGGCATTGAACTCTCCAAGGATCATCAATTAGCAGGTAAATCTCTTTTGAACAATAATGCAACTTTACAACTGCATAATTACCTGTGGCATAATAATGCTGTTCAGTTTCTGACAGACTCAAATTGTAACCGTTTGCTAGTTAATCAGCACATTTTGATGGAAATTGTTCATCCTATTTCCATTTTGTTTGGTTTACATGTACGTGTGACTTTATATGTGACTTTATGTGTCAACATTTTCTGTACCTGAAATTTTGATACAGACACCCAGTAATGTTAAATGGATGTCTTGGCCTGATTTAATATGGAATGACCTAATTCCACAGCAGTACTCATCGTGCTCATGGCCTTTGGTAATTAGGCCTTAAACTTTTTTTTTCTTTTTCCCTGGCTATGTCCCTTAGCGATATCTATAAAAGTAGAAAAGTTAAAAAAAAAAAATTCTGGAGTGATGCGATTGGAGCTTCAAAGAATGTAGGAGTAAGAAGTACTAATGGTTATTATTTGTAAGTCATGCCATGATATGGCCTTATAAGGTTTTTTAGTGGGTACTAGAGGTTACCTGCTCATATGTGTGAGGTTTACCCTGCAGATCCTGACGCCTGCATGCTACCATTACAAATTGAATGTGTTGTCAACTCGCCGCCATTCCACATTCTACTTCAATGTTTCGGGAGCCCTAATTTTTGTATTTTTGTCTGTCATATTTGACGCTGCCTGATCTGCACTTCTGCCGTTGCTGGAAATGCTCTGACTGGGTTTCATTAGCTATGAGCTCGGCCTGATATACCCATTTTCACCATAGACAACACTGTCGCCAGTCACAATTGGTGAGGCATGCCTGTGAAACACACACAGTATGACCTAAAAGCTGATAATTACCTGTGACACACCTACAGTATAACCTAAAAGCTGATAATTGCATGTGACTACCTGTGCAAACACCGGCTGGCCACCGCCCACCAGCCAAACACCACCTGCCATCAGCCGCCCAAACAAACAAACGGAATTTCAAGATGGAATAGATGTGTGTCCCTATAAGAGTCTTAGTGCAATTGTCGTTTCTCCGAATTTTAGGCACCAAAGTTCAGAAAAGAATAAGAAGATAAGATTTTTATTGAATTATTTTTCATGGTGTTTAAAATAACTTTAATTGCCAAGCTATTGTTTTTCTTTTCATTTATGTAATTGGTTGCATTTTAACAACAACATGCTTGCATTAGCTTTAATTCCCAGCATTGTTATTTTACATGTAAATAATTTAGTAAATAATAGTAAATAATAAAGTAATTGTAATTAATCAATTAATCAATCAGTCAACCAATAATTTAAATACAAATTATTATTACTAACTGCTTAATTGTATAGGGCACAGTATAAGGCGGCACGGTGGCTTAGTGGTTAACACTGTCGCCTTGCACCTTCAGGGTGCATGGAGTGCATAGAGTTTGCATGTTCTTCCCGTGCTTGGTCGGTTTCCTCTAGGTGCTCCGGTTCCCTGCCATAGTTCAAAGACATGCAGATTAGGCTGTTGGTGTTCCCAATTTGCCAGCTAGTGTGTGAATGAGCGTGTGAGTGTGTGTGTTTGTATGTGTGTGTGTGTGTGTGTGTGCCCTCCAATGGATTGGCACCCCGTCCGGCCAAAAATTTATGCAACTCTGGATGAAAATAGATGTTGTGACATTGCCTAAGGTTGTTGAAACAATGCCATAGTGAATGCAAACAATATTCAAAGCTAAAGGACTTTCAAGTAAGTATTAGTATGTGCAGGTTTTGGGGATGAAGAATAAAAGGTGAGGATCCATTTGCAAAAATTTTAATATTCATCCAATACATGTTTAATGTCCACAATCCAATAAACAATGTCATTAATGTCAATGTCAATCCAAATAAATGTCATTAATCAGGCAATGTTTTGAATCATTCTCATTGTAATATCCCCGACTTTTCCTGACAGATTGATGTCTCTTTGCCAGGGTCTCCCACTAGATATGGAAGGATTCAATGGGGAAATATGAAGATCAATATCTTTCAACCTAGCTTCTTTCTCAACTTAAGATAGCTGGTTGGGAGCAGTAGCATGTGCCCAGGACAAAGCTCTGGGTGCAGTCTGTGTTGTTTGTAAGCATATTATTCTGCTCTCCTAATACTCYCTTAGGGAGGGTCATGTCTCAGGTTCTCTGTTCACATTGTCTTATTCACTCATCATGTGTGAGTATTTCTGAGGGTTTCCCAGACAACAGTATGAGAGGCAGTTCATGTGGGTATACTCAACTCACAGAAGGTACTGACTCTATTTGTTCTTGTTTTAAGAACATCTCCGGAATCTGCCACAGTCCTCGTTGAGTTTCTCTACTTGGTTATTAGACTGTGGATGGTAAAGTTATAAATGGCTGATGCTAATATTAAGATGTTTAGAAGATTTTTTTTTTAGAACTGCAAAGTGAATTTCCCCCTCTGTAAAACATAATATCTGGCATATTAAAGCAGTGAAAACTACCTTAATATAGACTCTGCAGTTTTCACTGCAGTTCTAAGTTTGGCTAAGGGTACAACATGCCTTTTTTATGTCAATGATTGCTATAGCCAAGGGTTTTGTATACTGTATGCAGTTAAACCTTGGATTGCGAGCATAATGAATTCTAGAGGTGTGCTTGTAATCCAAAGCACTCCTATATCAAAGTGTATAAGAGATAATAATAATAATAATAATAATAATAATAATAATAATAATTAATACAAAATATAAAGTGAAAATAAAAACAACTTAACCTGCACTTAACTTTTTTAAATAATTGTGGTGTGACCCAAGAGAGAGGAGAGGATTGTGCGTCCACATTCTCTCTCTCTCTCTCTCTTTCTCTCTCTCACACACACACACACACACACACACAAACTAATGACCCATGCTTTTGCCTCATTTTGAGGATTTTATCGGAAATGTGACATTGCATTGCACAGATTAATTTCCCGCACTGTTACTGCCTTTTTAATTTTTTTTTTCTCAGGCCATTGTTGCAGTACAGTTACTAAAGAACTGTCACTAACTTGGACACGAAATTAAAAACATACTTCATGTGCGCGCACTAACACACGTGGTCACAATGTTATAGTAAACAGTACACGCACACACTGAGCCTGAGAATGGGAGACGATTACCCACAATCTGACAACACAAGACCTTTGGTTCACTTGTGATCATGTGATGCTCGGCAGACAAAGCACATGTGTACTGCTTATATTTCATGACAATGTTATAGTCACTTGTCAGGTTGCTCTCTCTCTCTCTCTCTCTCTCTCTCTTTCTCTCTCTCTCTCATATATATATATATATGAAACAAAAGTTTTAGTCTGATGGCCTGCAAAATTCATAAAGAAATCTGTTATATATGTAACAACCTCATCAGCAACCTCATTTCCCCACTCATCTGCTCATATCTCATGTACTTTGTTTACAATTGACCAGAAGACAATGCATTAGCTGGGCCATACTATAATAATTTCCCCCCCTCATCTGTTTTCCATATGCCGATGTGGTTATAAGCACTGTCAAGTGCTTTGGCAACAGATCGCTTTGGCAACAGTGCCTTGGCAACAGAGGGACAGTGTATGAATACTTAAACAGCAGAGGATGGATTGTATCACATGGTGGGAAAACATTTCTCAGTCCCGAAGACAAAATGGGGGAAACTCAAATGATTTAACTTCACTAAATAATACTTCAGCCCAGACAGCATGGTTTGGTTATTGCCAGAGGTGGGCAGAAAAGCCCCCAAAAAATTAGTAGTTGTAAAGTAGTTGTAGTAAGAGTAGATGTACTTCAAAATATTATTACTCAAGTAGATGTAAAAAGTAGTCATCTAAGATATTACTCAAGTAAGAGTAAAAAAGTATTCTGTAAAAACACTACCGAGTAATTGTTTCAGTCGTAATGTCTGATAATTTTTTTAATGAATTTATAATAAGTAGATATTAATTTATATAATTAATAATAAATATATATTATTATATTGTATATATACAGTGTACACGCACAGTATACAAAGTAAATTATATATAACATTGCCAAAATTACAACATTCTATGAAATAGCTAAACTTTCTGAGGCTTGTTTCCCCAGGTTAGAAATCGAGTTTTTAAATGCTGAACTGTGTCTGTTTTGGCAGACAGAGAAGACACTGCATTATGATGCCGTCCTTTTGCACTTTGCATAAGGGAATCATGTTTTGTATATGAAGCCAGGGGTGTTCGTCCTTGTTCGTTGTTGTAGCACTGGAGACAAATGTTTTCACTGTTTTCATTCTTTCATTTCATTTTCCCTATCTACCACGGCTGAAGATTTTTTTCCCACTATGACGCTATGTGTGGTCATGTGACTACATGTGGTTATTGTTACTGCAGCCGATTGGTCAAACGAAGTCATGTGATCATTGTTGCTACGTCTGATTGGTGAAACACTGTAGCCGTATGTAGCGGAGTAAGAGTAGTGTTTCTTGTTCACAGATCTACTCAAGTAAAAGTAAAAAGTATATTGCGTTAAAACTACTCATGGAATGACATTTTTTWAAAAAGTGACTCAAGTAAATGTAACTCGTTACTACCCACCTCTGGTTATGGCAGGGTGCGGGGGGTGAAGGTGTGGAAGTCCAAATGTTTTTATGTGTGGTCCTCCCAGTTGAGGAACCAAAAGTAATTGGTCAAACTAACACAAAAAATACATTTAATACTTGTTATGATCAGGGATAACCATGAGTTATGGGATAATGAGCAGATTTTGTTAGCATAAATGTGATCATGGAGTGGATCCTTACACTGCCTAATACCTCTACCTAGCTAACAGAACACAATGCTAACAGAACACAATGCTAACAGAACACAATAATGGAACTAGAGGAATTTCATTAAAAAAGTGGCTACATCTCTCAAGATTCTCTCACGTTCATGTCTGCTAGTGAATTGAAGAGAGCTGGAAAAGATTTCAAATGTAAAAGATTGCACTATTCAGGATGAGAACTGATAAACACTGCATGGTTTTTTGCTCTGTAGCACTTCCATGCCAGAACATGGATTTCATTGTAGTCTCATTCCATCCACTTCTCGCAGCCAGTTCAGTGTTTAAAATTCATTGAATATTTTGCTGTGCATTGCCATCCCTGATAAAGCCTAATTAATTGCTCTCCTGTATGCTTTCCAGAGAACCAAACACCTCTTTTAATAATGGCTATATGAGAGTTGGAGCACATTTTTTTAAAAAAAGGTTCTACAGACCTCTCACCTCCAGTGAAGAGAAAAAAAAATAACATGAAATTTAAATCTTTAGAGGGAGAAATAAAAAAAAATAAAATATTGTTTGCCTTTATTTAGTAAGTTATTCTATTTCTTTTTTTTTCTTCTTCTTTTTTTCTTTTTACAATTTCACAATCTAAAGTTTATGTATGGACACTTTCATATTCTGCCATGAGTCATGAATAAAGTAGACACAGTCACAGCGTAAATGCAGATGTGAGGATTTAATGAAAATCTGAATAAACAGTAACATAATCAGAAGTGGAATCTAAGCACTAAAACAAAAGGATCAGAAAACACAGAACAAACACAGATCTTTGTGCAGTGCAGGAAAATGTATAACAACCAAGACCTATTGAAATGGGACTTATTTGCATCTCAAATTGCTTTCTCTGCTATCTGTTGAATGGCATGCAGTCATCAGTGATGGTCTATGAAGGATGTTGCCAGTCCTTTATATATGCTATGAGGTTTCATCTCAACTAAACTGTTGCTCTCTGGACCATCGGATTCTTCTTGTSACATGATGTGGGGAGTCACAACTGGGCACCGTTGTGCTGTGTGCCGAAAGAATTATGGTGTATTATGAGTCGAAAGCATGCCCAGATAGGTTGCTTTGCACACTCTGCTTCGCCAGTCTCCTTGTTGAATGGCATGCAGAATCTCACATTTCTTTCTCCCATGCACTCCACATCTCTTACTACTTGCCATCAGGACACAGGACAGCTACCTGCAATGTCTGGTCTCCTTGTCTTTTCAACAGCCCCCACCCCCACATCACACTCACAAAAAATTAGGGGGACAAATCACTATGCTGAAATTTCAGTTTTGCATTCTATCAGGCCTGGATTGCAAGCATTGTGCAATTACAGCTGTAAAGATTTTAACAAAAAACTAGCATAAACATGAAGAGAATCTAAACAGCAAAGTGACCAAAAACAGTCATGACAACAACAGATGCAAGACAAAGAAATACATGACAATTCCAACCCCAGCACAAAGCCAGAAAATGTTCACTGGGGCTGCATACCACTAGGGGCAACTCCGACACCTCAGCTCTCAGTGGATATATGTCTTTGAGGATGGAAATGTCATTGCTTCTGTAAACTCAAATTAATTGCTTTATTGTGGAACTTGGAAGCAATTGTGGTCTACAGCTCGCTCACCTCCAATGAATCCCTAGGTAGAGGCACAGCCCTTTGTATGTGACTTTGAATTAGGCACGGTAGCATTGTTGTTAGCACTGTGGCAAGCACCTCTAGGATCAGGGGTTACAGTTTCAGTTCCACAATCCAACGACATGCAGATTAGGCTAATTGTCCGTAGTATGTTCTTGTGTCCTGAGATGGATTGGAACCCCTTCCAGGGTGTACACCTCCTAGTGACGAATCCCCTGGGATAGGCTCCAGACCCCCTGCAGCTCTGTACAGGATAAGTGGTATAGAGAGTGAGTGAGTGAGTGTACATGACCTTTGCTGGCATGATTGGGGAAATGTCATGGGTCTTTCTCCAATAGTGTGTGTGTGTGTGTGTGTGTGTGTGTGTGTGTGAGAGAGAGAGAGAGACATTTAGTTTAGGGTTAGGCAAAGGTCTGGACATAACATTAATTAGCTGCAGTAAAAGATATATCAAAGGAACATCCTTACAAGCATAGAAAGAACAATGTGTGTGTGTGTGTAGTGTTTAGTTTAGAGTTAGGCAAATATGTAGACATAACCTTAATTAGCTGCAGTAATAGCTAAATCAAAGGAAGGTCCTTTCAAGCATAGTTAGAAAAATGTATGTGTGTCTGTGTGTGTGTGTGCCTGTGTGTGTGTCAGTCTTCTGGATGTAGTCTGTTTTGCTGACTTAACATTTAGCATGCTGCCCGGGCACTCAGAGTTACAGTGTAACATTCATAGATGCAATTCCCCTTAGTAATGTACCATGGTGTATGGCTTGTGGTGATTTAATTTTTCATAGGGACAGCGCACAGACCCTGAAAGCACTTAAGTGTGCATTAGGGCAGAAAAAAAGAACCTCCAGATGACTCCCCTTGTTTTTTCTTCATTCTTTAGTTAGTTCTGGCATGTTGGTTTGTGATTTGGTTTTTGTCTCTTTCCTGCTCCTGCTTCTGATGATGTCCTTTCTGCACCAGCAAGATCAGAGTGCCTGTGTGCAATTTTAATCAGCATGGTGTGTGAGGAGGAGAGAGAGGGGGGCACTGAGAGAAAAAGAGAGAGAGAGAGAGAGAGAGAGGGTTGGGGATTGATTGTGGAAAAGAGAGAGAAAGAGTGAGAGAGGAGTGAGTGTGTGAGAAACAGAGAGACAGTAAAGGAAAGGGAGGGGGAACAGAACGTGTATATGCTGTGCAGCAGCACACAGCATCAGCCAGCATATGGCAGCCCTGCAGTGCTTGCAGACAAGACAGTGTCAATGAGAGAGAGAGAAAGGAAGAGACAAGAGAGGGAACGATCACAAAAGAAGGAAAAGGAGGAACGAGGGGAGCACAATTGCAAAAACGGGATTAGGATGAAGGCACTTCCACAGCAAGGGATTATTTACTGCAGCCGAGGAAGGACAGAGCTGCCGGTGGGTTTCGGGAGGAGGAGTGTATCATCTGGATGTTTTGCTTTGTGAGTGGTGATTGCAGCTGCCATTGGGACTGTGCGCCACCTGAATTGGGGATGCAGCAAAGCCTGGTCCCAAGAGCAGCACCTTTAGGAACGACAGGCAAGGACAGAGCTCAGGGGAAAAGAAGGAACCACCTGCAAGGCTTTCTAATGGGGCTATCTGTCTATCATTCAAGCTCACCTGCATTCTGCTGGATCATGGTTTGCCTCTGTCTGCTTTGATGATGTGCTCTGCTCTGGCATGCTAGACCACCAGAGTGCATATAAGCCAAGAAGGACCAGTAGCATTTGGATTGCAGTGAAGAGAAAGCAGTCGTCATCGGGAGCTGGTTAATTTGGCAGTGCTTGTATACGCAACTCTGAAGCGTTTCCAAGAGGAATTCTGAATCGAAGCAAAATGTGACATGGATCGCATTTTCAAGATGAGCAGACGTGATGCAAACAGAATTCTGTCTTTAGGCAGTTGGCATTGTAGTTCAATTACAACATTATCTATGTTGTAGGTTTTTAGAGCATTCCATCTAATAGGCGCATATTAGATGGATACTAGTATGTAAGAAATTACATTAAGAAATATTTTGGAGGATATTAAAGTCCTTAGACACAGAAAGACATTTTGTTTTTGTTTTACAGACCACCAAATAGGTTTGGTTGAGACTTGTAATCTAGACGGTTTTGTGCTTCTATGAAAAGAACATATGCATATCAGGGAGTTTGCTGCCTCTTTGTAGCTCACTGTGGGTGTGATGATCTTGCTGCAGCGCAAGGTTCCCTGAGCACATTCTGATCTTCCATTCACAACACTAACCTTCTCCCCTTTAAGGCCAAATAGTTCGAATTAAATAAAAAGGAGTGAACTGTGTACGCATTGCCCCTCTACATTTTTTTTTTTTTTGCTTTAGAAGGACAATGCCATATTATCTTTCCAAACTGGACTTGCTTCCTTGAAGCCACTCTTCAAAAAAGGACTACCTATAGCTCTCTACCTCCTCCGCCCTCCATCCAACAACAAGGGCTCCTTTTCATCTCTGTGTTTTGTGGGCCCCTGCTGTTGGTGGCCCCTCAACCAAGCCTGGATCGTGCCGTGCTGCTGCTGTTGTCCGTGGCTCTGCTGGCCGAAGATGATGTGGCAGTGCCATGTCTCGGCCTCTGAGTGCCGCTGCTACCGTCTGAATGGCTTCTCGCTCCTCAAACGCCTCCCTCTCTCGGCAGATACCGCAGGAAGCCGGGTGCTGGAGCAATCGGTGGGGGAGTGGTTGGAACACGTGGGCTTTCCTCAGTATGAGAGTAAGCTGCTACTAAATGGATTTGATGACCTGCGCTTCATGGTGAGTCCCCACTGACCATTCCACCAGTTCAAAGAATAAACTGATCACTTGATGTTGATCTTGGTGAATGTTTGGCATACTGTAATTACTCTAACTCTAATACATCTTTCCACACAATGCAAATAAAAATTAAAAAGTTAAAAGATTACATTGGTAAATAAATGAATTCATAGTTTTTTACATAGACGGATAATACTTCAAGTGCATGCTGTATATAAATATGTGTATATATTTTTGGATTTGAAAATATTGGATTTAAATGATAATTCCACTTCATTCTTTTCATGTTTCACTGTTCATGTTTTTTTTGTTGTTGTTGTTGTAATAATTGTTCTTTGCTACCACTCCATTGTATATATTGATTAAATAAATTTCACTTAATTGGATTTGCCAAAAATGTGCAGGGCAGTAATGTAATGGAAGATGAGGACCTTAGAGAAATTGGCATCACGGACCCAGGTCATAGGAAGAAAATTCTTCATGCAGCAAAGAGTCTACCAAAGGTATCATTTATAAATTACCAAAAGATTGTTGTAATGTTTGCTATGTATTCAACCGGTCATTCGTAAACGTAAGTGTTTGCATTTCTAGGTGAAAGCTCTTGGTTGTGATGGGAGTACTTCGTTGTCCTCCTGGCTGGACAATCTAGGTCTTGGGGAGTATCTCCAYAACTTTCTATCCAGTGGCTATCGCACACTTGAGTGTGTGAAGAATCTGTGGGAGTTGGAAATAGTCAATGTAACAGTAGTTCATATTTCTTTTTAACTAGTGTTGTGTAAACAATTGTGTTTTGTGTGTAGTTTCCACTAATGTCTGGCTATCTACAGTAGCAATAGTTTTTCGAAATATAGGCACTTTTGATAGGCTATGTGACTTTTGCATTAATCTAAATTGGTCTCACTAATACTGTTTATCCAGGCCTGATGCAGTGCTGTGTCTTTTTTTTTTTAGGTGTTAAAAATTGGCCTTCTTGGCCACAGAAAGAGAATAATTGCTTCCATAGCAGAGCGGCCCTATGAGGAAGCACCTTCGAAGTCCAATAACTCCTCCCAGTTTAAGGTGCCGTATGTTGTGCTTTATACATTTTGTTGATGCAAAATACATTCCATACCTAGAAGGTCCTTTCAAATCAGAGATCCTTGGTGACACAGCATACAGTAATACTCTCAATCCTGAGAAATGCATATGTAATTGTTACCGTTCAGCTTTTGCTGCGTTCATTTAATGCTAAATATACCTGCACACATTGGCCAGTTTGTCAGTTACAGCTGCTATATAGAGTGGATATAAAAAGTCTATACACCCTGTTAAAACTGTGATGCAAACGAAATATAGAGATGTATTTAAACAAGGTGCCCTATCAGATCCTTCCCACGTTTAGTGTGATATGGCAAGCAATGAAATCCATGATAATGATCCAAAGCACAAATCCATTTGAGCAAAAGATTGAGAAGACCAAGACCAACAGTTTGGATTGCCCTAGCCGTAAATACTATCAAACGTCTGTGAAAGGACCTGAATAGAGCTGTCAACAGGAGATCTCCTTGCAGTTTAATAGATGTGAAGCTTTTTTTGCAAGGAAAGATGGAATAAAATTGCTAAATGAAGATTGTTGTGTGCTGGTTACAAGCAATTACAAACAAAAGATGCTTTAAAAAAGCATTAGTTATGGGATGTGCAAACTTATGCAAGCAGGTTATTGTATTATAATTTTTTTTCTTTTTTCTGTACTATACCGCATGAAAGTTAAAAAAGGATGCGCAAGAATTTATTTTTGTTTTATTATTTGCTCTATCATAGAAACCTGCGATTTTAACAGTGGTGTGTTACGCTTTCATATCCAGTATAAGTGCATTTTGTCAATAAACAAGTAGGAAACATAATACATCTGTTTCTACACACAATTTTCCAGGCCTCTTCTAGCTCATTCATCAACAGAAAGAGACCAGCACTAAGCAGATATTATTGCCTCAGCATGTCTGGTGAAACAATGTTGCAGATCGTTTTACACTCATCATTGGTAGAGCTGAACTGAGTACTGTTTATCTAAAATGTCTAGTCAGTATCAGCATTGTACCCCTGCAAACTGAACCAATACGTTTGGTGTACCTACTAAAGTGATGTACCTAATATTTGGTATTTGTGTGTCTGTGTGCAGATTCAAGATCTTTTATCTCAAAATCCGGCGCCTCTCGGTTACACAGACCCGTATACGAGTCGCTCCATGGACACGTTACTGCCATTGGGGGATTATGGAAGGAGAGGCAGAGGGGCAGATCAGGAATGCAGCGTCTCACTCCGCTCGTATAGTGAGAGGTCACGCTCACATGTGAGTCTTCTTAATGGTGCTACAATGCTGCATTAAAAAACTCTTACATTTTTGTTCCCAGTGTGAAAGTGCTCTACAGAGCTAATGGTAATCTTTCTATTTAATTGTGTTTCCTTTGAAGTAAACAACAAATGTCTATAAATACTGTAGAATATGTTGTTCTGGACATGATGGTGCAGCAGGTAGCACCGCATCACAGCTCAAGTTTCCCCCTCTTTAATCCTGAGTTGCCTGTGGAGCTAATGCAGTGCCATTATCTGTGTCATTATCTGCATCTCTTTAGTGATCAAAATATTTGGATCTCTGTCTGTATTCAGATGCACAACAGATGTGTGCATACTTCAGAAAAGACTTTTAGAATTTAGCAATTTGCAGAACATATTTTTATTCAGCTTCTAACCTCGTATAGTTCCTCAGCTTCATCTAATTAAACTAGGGAAATGATTTTCAAACGAAACATTATTTTCCTAATTAAGGAACTGCTATTTGTAGTTACAATAATAGCCACTATTATTTGAGGCCATTTGTGTGACTGTTGCGTGACTGTTCATTTTTAGGGTTTTGGGTTTTGTTCAATTCCAGAAAGATCAGATAGGTTTACTAGACACACATCTGCTTCACACAACCTTTTTGTTAATTCTTACAGGATCTAGTCCCATGTCCTCCCTGGCAAGTTTACCAAATTCTGTGTCCTATTCATATCTGTAGTTGTATTTGTTTAAAGGGCATTTATTTAATTCAAGTAATGTATTTTGTGCTTGGTTTAATTTCTATTTATTTTTCTATTATCTCAGTTTTTTTATGTTCTCCCCATGTTTGTGTGGGTTCCTTGGGTTCTCTGATTTCTTCTTATTTTCCAAAAACATTTTAGTTGGTAGATTGGATACCGAGATTGCCCCTAGGTAATCACACACATTCATTGGTGGCAATGAATGTGTGTTTATGTACATAGTACCAGTCAAATGTTTGGACACCTTTTTATTTAAGATTTTCTTTATTTTTAATGTCAACATTGTGTATTAATACTGAAGACAATGAAATTATGACAGTACACATGGAATTATTCAGTAAAGAATATGTTTTTAATTTAAAATTCTTCAAAGGAGCCACTTTTTGCTTTGATGGCAGCTTTGCCCACTCTTGGCATTCTCTCAGTCAGCCTCATGAGGTAGTCACCTGGAATAGGTTTAAGGTGGTGTTGAGTACTTGTTGACGGCTTTTCCTTCACTTTCCAGTCCAACTTATCCCAAACCATCTATGCTGGATTTAGATCGGGTGATTGGGCCGTCCAGGTTATCTGCTGCAGCATTTTATCACACTCCTTCATGAACAAATAGCTCTTACATAACCTATTGGTGTGTTTGAGGTTATTGTCCTGTTGGTGCACTAGGTGCAACCAGATGGGATGAAATGTCACTGCAAAATGTTATGGTAGCCATGCTGGTTAGGTGTGCTCTTAATTTTGACTGTCACCAACAGGTTCACCATCAAAGCACCCCTACACCATCACACCTTCTCCTCCATGCATCACAGTGGGAACCATACATTCAGGACCTGTCTGTTCATCCTCATTATGTCTAACAAAGACACGGCAGTTAGAACCAAAAAAAAAAAAAAAACTCAGACTAAAGATTCATCAGACTAAAGGGCAGATTTCCACTGATCTAATGTTCATTCCTTGTGTTTCTTGGCATAAGAATGTCTCTTATGCTTGTTGTTCCTCTGAAGTACTGTAATGGCTTCTTTCCCACAATGTAACCATAAAGGCTTGACTCATAGAGTGTCCTCTTAACAGAGGATGTTGACATATGTCTGCCCCTTGAACTCTGGTAAGCATTTATGTGACAAATTATCTCTTGACAAGGCACACCTGTGAACTGAAAACCATTCCAGGTACCTCGTATATATACGATGAGAGAATGCCATGAGTGTTCCAAGCTGTCATCAAAGCTAAATGTAGCTACTCTGGACAATCTAAAACATATTCTGTGTCCTTTAACATTTTTCTGTTTACAACATAATTCCATAAATGGTTTTATGTCTTCAGTATTAATGTACAATGTTGAAAATCACTGCTGCCGAGTGTAGTGGTTGATGTGTAGTGGCATCTACACATCAACCGCCGGCATCGAATGTAACAGTAGACAGCATCAGCACCACTTTTTTATGTCATACTGTGTATGTAATAAGATAACTGCCGAAACATTGGAGCTTAGAGCTGACCGCACACTCCATGCTCAGGTAATGGTAGCATGCAAGCATTAGGAACTGCACTTGGGGTACCGTCTAGAAATAATAAAAAATAAAGAAAAAAGTAGTGAAAAACGTAGGTGTGTCCAAACGTTTGAATGGTGGTGTACACTGATCAGCCAGAAGATTTAAACCATTAAAATTAAAGCCACATAGGTTTTGGGTTCCCCTTGGTCCACCGGGGTGGCTCTGGCACCTCGCTCTGCAGGGCCTCTGAGGTTTTTGCTGTGCTGTCTACCAGGATGTCGTCAGCGAATCTTTTGGTTTGTGGGGAAGGAGCAGCGTCGATTGGACCCGTTCATCCCATGGGTGATTGGTCAGATTGGGATCTGGAGAGTTTGGAGTTCTGAGTAGTTGCTGGCCCCTGTGCATGGTATGCTGTGGTGTACTGGGTGTTCTGATGCCTTTCTATTGTGCCCAGCATTGACTTTTTCACAGATGTGCTGCATTGGCTTTTCTGTGTAATCAGACCAGACTGGCTGACCTTTGGTCTCCAGGTTTCTGGTGTATAGTTGGTGTTCAGTGTTGTTGTGTAAATCTTATGTGGTTGATCACCGTATGTGTACATGGTGCTTTATAATGGATGATAGTCCCATCCATGGGTGTATTTCTGCTTTATAACCAGTGTTTCAAGGATAGACTCCAGATTCACAGTGACTCTGAACAGAAAGTGGTTAGTGAAAAGGAAGCTCTAAGCCTTATCAAGTCTATTAGGCGTTTGATCTGAGATGCCCTCAGGTCTATTAATATTGTTCTTAATCCTTTTTCTTGTTTTGCAAATTAGTTTAGAAATGAGATGAGAGATAATAAGTCAATTAATGATAAGTCATTAAAAGATTAATATTGTCTGTTTAGCTGCACACGAATTTGTGTGGGTACACGGGTGCATTTTTTTTTTATCACTGGTCACAGTTACATTTAGGCATTTGGCAGACGCTCTTATCCAGAGCGACTTACAAAGGGTGCTTTGAAGTTTCCATCATTGGATAGATACTTACACTGGGTTACTGGGTTACTAAGTGCCATCAGTCAAACACAGGTGGGAAGGGGATTTTTTTTTTTTTAGTCCAAGTACTGAGGAAACAAATATGTCTTGAGTCATCATTTAAAGACAGTTAAAGAGTCAACTGTACAGACATCTAGAGGAAGTTAATTTCACCACCTAGCTTCCAGAAGAGAAAAGAGTCTCGGTGAATATCTTCCTTCATCCCTGAGAGATGGTGGGACCAGGCGAGACACTGGGATATACACTGGGAGATTAACATTTTTGAGTGGAGATAGTAGAACAAGTGAAGAGAATAAGTCTTATAAAGGCAGCTCAGTATTTATTCATTTATTTTGCATTTATTTTTGCGTTACTTTATCCTAAACCACAGGCAGGAAGATAAAGAGTAGGATTATGTTTGCCACTGCAATCAAAACAGAAAGATCAGGCAGAACTAAAGGTGAAACATGAATGTGCAGAGAGGCATAGGCATGAGAAATATCAATGGGTAAATGACTAGTTAAAAAACAAAACCAAGCCAGACAATTTGACAGGTAAAAAAAATTTTTCAGTTACATCACAAATCAAACAGGCCAGGGTATCGTACAATACTTCACAACAACTGTTTGGGATATATAGTGGTGTAGTCACCTTTTGGATATAAATAAGCAAATACTTAAGAGCCTTTGATTGGATAATTACTGCAGTTATTAATATGTTTCAGCTGGCAACAACTCTTAAAAGCTTAACTGATGTTGGGAGTACAGTAGCTTCTTATTTCTTAAAAAACAACGTCAGATTATGCTGGTGGTCAAAAAGATGTTACTGTGTTTCAAAAGGGTCAAAAGCAAAAATAAGACGTGTAATAAGAAGATAAGGTTTTCAATAATTATAAACATTTTTTTTTTCATTCATTCATTCCTAGTAACATCTTTACCCTGGCACGGATCATGGTAGATTCAGAAGCTATCCCAGACAGTGTATGAAGCAATGTATTATTCTATATAGTATTTCAGGATTTATCATCAAAATATATATTTTAAAAAATGCATGATGACAGAAGAAGTAAATTTGACAACATATTAAGATACTGGTCTGAATAAGACTGCATAATTCATTTCTTACAGCTGTAACAACAGCAGATTAAGAAAAGTCTTTCATATTTCACTATGAAAGCAAAAACCACAAGTGGCTTGTTAGATTTTTTTTCATGCTGTGGCAATAATAGTATAGGATTTAAAGAGTATAAACATTGAAAAAAATCTAAAAAAAAAAAAAAAAAACAGGACACATTAACAATTAGGCTTACCAGTACCCACCCCTAGAACATGCTCTAGGGGTATATCCATGTAACCTTGGTTAGCCAAGCTGATTAACAAGCCAATTTGATTAATGAGGCCGATATCAAGCATCGGCTGATCAGTCTCCAAGCGTATTCAATTAATAAAAGTGCTTGAAATCCCCCATTTATTCACTCCTTCTTTCACATACTGCCTTCAAGCACTATGGAATGCCTCAGAGAAATCACAGGCTTTGGATTTCCCAGAGAATGAGCATGTATTCCAAGCTCTCAACGTGTTCATTAATTTCACTTAATTGATTTAATCGGCTTAAAGAATTTTATTAACCAGCATTTATAAGAGAAGGAGTGCTTACTCTAGTATCTATACAAGCTGTTGGACTCATACTGTTTAGTGGGAAAACATGATTATAAACTAAGATAGTTAACGACAGTAAGGCAAGCAAAGCATAATAAGGCTAAGAGTGAATACCACATTCTTTGGGTTGCATAGAGGTGGAAAAACAGGGGAGCAGACGATAAAGAAAGCAGCTAAATGTACTTTAATTGTGAGACTAAATAAGGACAATGGCAATAAGACTATGCTGGTAAAATTCCCTCCCCCTGCTTTAATGGACCTTAAACACTTTGCATGAAGTGGGGAAAATGTGCAAGATGTATTGCAAGCTCCCATCCTGCTAGTTTTGTTCAGATCAGAGGCGCATTGCAGCTCATTTTTAGGGGCTACAGAGGCTGGAGATAAATGTGGTGTTAAAACATCTAAGGCACTGCTGTAGACAATGCACTCCATTCCTAATTAAGGTGGGATTTTATCATCCTTAAGCTGTACAGAGTTTCCACACTGTGCTGTGCTCTCAGTTGATCAGCAGGCTTAGCTGTACCTCCAGCTCTTTCACACAAATGCATTTTAAATGACTGCATTTTAGAATTAATAATTGACTAGTAAAACTTTGTAGACATGCACCCCTACCACATATTGCAGATTAGCACTGACTAGCGCTGAACAATATAGGCTGCCATGTCAACAACAATCAGGCTTCTTCTGCAACACTAAAGTTGATCAGTAWCATTATGGTAAAAGAGTTTTTTCCTGTTTCATAGGAGACAAAAATGAGAAGAAATGATATTTTTTTGCCCACATAAAATAATGAATTTAAACTAAATTTAGCTGAACATTTGTCATTACTGGTTTTATATAAACTGTGTAATAATATTTTCATTTGTTATTATATTGCTCTATTTTACGCAATATGACCAAAGGTTTGTGGACACCAGACCATTAGGCGAGGACGACAAGCGCAGGACAAGTACAGATTTCATTTTGTGCTGCCCTTTGACACAATATGAGCAGCAATTAAAAAGATGCAGTTGGTTGGCTTCGTGTGTCCCCCAGGCAACTATTATAGTGGCAACGTTCATGGGCCAACATTGGTTAATTAGGCATTAAGGTTAATTTTGGAAAGTTTATAAAACTACATTAGACCAACATTGTCTGCATGCAGTTGGGATAATATTAAAACAATGGTCCAAACACAATGTTACACATACGCCATTAAAAATGTATCCAGGCCATGGACCCAAAATTTCAACGTTTTGGTCCCCGAGCCACTTAGTTTTCACTTTTGCCTTAAGTGGTACGTATGGTGCTCCATCGTGCTGGAAAATGCATTGTTCTTCACCAAACTGTTGTTGGAGTGTTGGAAGAAGTTGCTGTTGGAGGATGTTTTGGTACCATTCTTTATTCATGTTTTTGGGCAAAATTGTGAGTGAGCCCACTCCCTTGGATGAGAAGCAACCTCACACATGAATGGTCTCAGGATGCTTTACTGTTGGCATGACACAGGACTGATGGTAGCGCTCACCTTTTCTTCTCCGGACAAGCCTTTTTCCAGATGCCCCAAACAATCGGAAAGAGGCTTCATCCGAGAATATGACTTTGCCCCAGTCCTCAGCAGTCCATTCGCCATACTTTTTGCAGAAGATCAATCTGTCCCTGATGTTTTTTTGGAGAGAACTGGCTTCTTTGCTGCCCTTCTTGACACCAGGCCATCTTCCAAAAGTCTTGGCCTCACTGTGTGTGCAGATGCGCTCACACCTGCCTGCTGCCATTCCTGAGCAGCTCTGCACTGGTGGCACTCCGATCCCGCAGCTGAATCCTCGGAGCCCCTGAAGCCTTCTTAACAAGAATTGAACCTTCTTTCCTTAGTAGCCACAATATCCTTGCCTGTGAAGCCATTTTTATGCAACACAATGATGGCTGCTCGCGTTTCTTTGCAGGTCACCATGGTTAAAAATGAAAGAACAATGATTTCAAGCATCACCCTCCTTTTAACATGTCAAGTCTGCCATTCTAACCCAATCAGCCTGACATAATGATCTCCAGCCTTGTGCTCGTCAACATTCTCACCCGAGTTAACAGGACGATTACTGAAATGATCTCAGCAGCTCCTTTAATGACAGCCATGAAATACAGTGTAAAGTTTTTTTTTCGGGATTAAGTTAATTTTCATGGCAAAGAAGGACTATGCAATTCATCTGATCACTCTTCATAACATTCTGGAGTATATGCAAATTGCTATTATAAAAACTTAAGCAGCAACTTTTCCAATTTCCAATATTTATGTAATTCTCAAAACTTTTGGCCACGACTGTAAATTCATATTTTCATACTTTTCTACTGATGCACCTAAAACCTCTCCTACAATGCACTTTGAGCTTGTTTGCAATGCTTTAATGTGAAATCTATACACCTTCATTGCCATGGATTTTTAAACATTCATAAGAAATAATTACAGAAATAAAAAATAAAAAATTGATGCATAAAATAATAAATCAGTGAATACAAACAGAAAGTGAATACATGATTACAAAAATACATGAATTTAAAGAAAAGAATATTCTGCTGAAAAAAAAAGAAAAAAGAGAGAACATTTAGTCCCGGTTTTACTTGAACACCAATTGTATGTGTGTATGGTTAACGTCAAATTGGGACTAAGTTCCCTTATATTTTTTAGCAGAAGATTTATTCGTTTGTTTATTCATGTAATTTACATGTAGCCGTATACACAAGTTCATATGTACAGTATAATAATAATAATAATAATAATAATAATAATAACAAAAAGAAGGAAGAAAGCGTAAAACAAGGAAAGGAAGAGATGTTAAATTGTGATGAAAGAAAAGTGAATGATGTATACACAATTTAGTACTTTTTAAAACTAGTTAATTTGACGTAATGGTTTATTTAAATGATACATAAAACCAACATATTTATTTGATAAAGTTATTTACTCATTTATCCTTTTCTTTATTTTGCTCTGTCTTAACCATTCACTGGAATGTTTATAAAGGACCGGCATACAGATCGTCACAAGGAATCCCGGCGAACCCCAAGCCAGACTGTATACACCAATGTTTCCACGTGGCACCACCATCCTGAGAAGCTCATCACAGAGGCTTGTTGCTATGAAGCTAGTGTAAGTCACTCTTGTAGATTTAGGCATTTTTTACATTATACAGGATGGTTTGGAAGATACAGTGGTTAAACCAAAGCCTGCACAAAGGTACATAGTTATCAATACGATATATTTTATAAGAACGTTTCATGATAAGAACATCTATTTCAGTTTGGACATTCAAACATTTTATGAATWTTGTCATACACTGCCTGGCCAAGAAGAAAGTCGCTGTTTCAGGAGGCTGAAATTGTTGACCTGAAATATGTGTTATGATCTGGTCAGGTTTAGGCTCAGAAACATTATGTGGCAATAAAATGAAGTCATCTGATGACCTGAATGTGCAGAAAAACCAGTGTATCCTAGTGTATCAATTAAGTTTTTTCCCCCTTGATGGCATGGGCATATTCCAGGGCTCAAACTGTGAAAAGATGGGTCTGGGTGCATTTTCAAACATGAATTGCAGATTGTATATCAAAGTTAAGGCAGTCAAATGAAATATTAGAATGTGAAACTTTCTTTTTTGCAGGGCAGTAGACCTGCATGTACAGTACTAATTAGCTCTATACTATGAACTGGATTCAAGAATCATTTTATGCAATTTTAAACTATTTAAAGTACCTGGCAACTCTCCCTGGCCATGTGGATTGTATATATTTGTACTTGCAGGCAAAGGAAAGCCTTTATTCTTAAATGACACTGTTTAAATGTAACTGTGAATTAACACCGACTTCTTGGCTTTATAGTATCTTGGGTCTGTGATAATCAGAGATCTCAGAGGTATTGAATCTACGCAAGAAGCCTGTTCAAGAATACGGGTAAAACAATAATTCTTTTATATTTTCAGTTTTTAGTTTCTCTCTCTCATTTTTTTTTACAGTTAGTTTAGTTTAATGGTTTATTTGGGCTGCATTTTATAGCCTTTATCCACTGTAGTGATTTTCTGCCTATTTTAAATCAGAGGTTTACATTAATAGTCAATTAAATAATACAGAATAGCAGCATGGATAGGCCAAACTGTTCAGCTCAAACACTAACAAACCCACGCTGCCTCTCTGTGTCTCATTTGTCAGAAATCAAAAGACCACCGGAAAGGTCCTGTCATAATCCTTTCCATCACCTATAAAGGAGTCAAGTTCATAGACGCAGCCTCTAAGGTAGGATGAAGTTGTCCATTCCAGATTTATGCACAGACAATGAATAACCTAAAATTACCAGCATAAAATGCAAAACTATCATATAAAATAAATAGAATTGTGCTCTATGTCAGTCCAAATGAAATGTTTTAGTCAGTGGAAAAAAGCACTCACGCAAAAATATTGTGATTACGTAGGGTATCGTGGCAGAGCATGAGATCCAGAATATCTCCTGTGCGGCTCAAGATCCTGATGAACTACGTGCTTTTGCCTACATCACAAAAGATCTAAAGTCGGGGCACCACTTCTGCCATGTTTTCACCACAGTTGAAGTGGTAAGACCCAGATTTTAGTTCCAGATTAAGTATAATCATTGACCACGATTCAATATTTTCAGTTTATATTGAAATAGTAAGGTTTCTCACCAATGTTTATTTTTCCATCAATACCATCCCCGTGTCAGTTTTGTCATGAACATACAATAACCTTTCATGTCACCATTAAATTCTACCCTCCACTGTGTTTCCCAATACAGACACAAACCTATGAGATCATCTTGACTTTGGGACAAGCATTTGAAGTGGCCTATCAAGTTGCTCTACAGGCACAGAAGGCCCGACGTCACAGTACTTACAGTGGTGCGAACTTGGAGATYGTTGAAACCAAGAGCAGCAGGCCGGTGTCATCTCGCAACAGCACGCGCCGCTCAGTGGTAAGTAATAGCTACCCAAATATAATGCATCATCCTTGAGATGTTTCTACGACTCGATTGGAGTCCACCTGTGCAACCCCCCCCCCCCTTTTTAAGAACCACCTGGACTCCTGGACAAAGTGAGCGATTGGGTAGTCTGATCTGAAAGAGCTCCAGTGATTCTCTGTAGGGAGAGGAGAACCTTTCAGAAGAAATAAACATCTTATAGCATCATACTCAAAAAGACTTGAGGCTGTAATTGGTGCCAAAGATGCTTCAACAAAAAGAATTCTGCCTGTCATGTGCCTTTTACTGAGAAGTGGCTTCTGTCTCACCACTCTACCATGCAGACTGCTGCAGAGATGTTTGTTCTTCTTTCACGTTGTCATTATAGGGTGCTGTGGAATTTTGAGGAAAATAATTAATTTAATCCATTTTGAAATATGGTTGGAACATAGCAGAATGTGGAAAAAGTGAAGGGTCGTGAATACTTTCCGTATGCACAGAAAATTAAATAAGCCGACCAGTTCTCCCAATAGGTTTGTGTTTACTGTCACCAGTATGAACACTAAAATATACAAGTGGGATCTAGTGTATTTTAGTTTTTTATGCTTTCAAGTAGAATACCTATTACTCTGAGAAAATCTGAATCTGTTTACATTGGGGATCAGTGAATATTTAAATCAGAAAAACTAAATATTTTAAGTTTTATTCACATTATGGTAGCTGTGAAGAAGCTGTGGCTGCTCCAGGTCTTACTAATGAAATACTACTAAAAACATCCAAATATTTTAAATATTCAGAAAAAGTCTCTGGATTATTTGAAGTATAATTAGGATTTGTATATAAAAGTAAACATAAAATGTCGAGCAGCAACAGTTAATTTGGGTTTTGTGGCACACCTTGAAGTGGGATCAGATAAAGATATATATAATTGATAGATATAAATTTTGAGAGGCAATATTCATTGGTATTCTCTGAATGACTGTGATTTGCATCTGTGTGAAAGAACCTGTTCCTAAATAAAGAAGTTTGACGTAAAATGTTTAATCCTCTGTGCTCAGCTGAATGGTGCAGGCAGTGAAGTGTTTGTCATCCTCCAGTGTTGCAGTTGAAAGTACACTGGGACATTATGCCATGACCCAAAAACTGAATTCTATATCTCCCAAAATGGATCCCAAAACTTCCTCACAGGACCTTGTTGGCAGAGGTGGAAAGTAACGAGTTACATTTACTCGCGTTACTGTAATTGAGTAGTTTTTTTATGTACTTCTACTTTTTAAAGTAGTTTTTAAAATCTGTAATTTTACTTTTATTTAAGTATGTTTTGTTTGAAGTATTGTACTTCGCTACATTTGAAATCATATTCGCTACTGAGTAAAAAAATAAAAGAATGAAAATTAAAAATAATTTAAAAATATTGCAACGGGGAAGGAAAATAAATAGCCCCCGGAAACCACTGCACTGATTGATGGGTGGGGAGAACAAACGCGCTAAATTCACAAGAATGATGGAGACGGACAAAAAAAAATGTTATGAAGCTGACCATTGTACCGGCCACTACTATGTTGTATACCACATTATGTATGTATGTTGCCCATTTAAGAGTTGGGTAGATGTGTGCGTGAGAAGGAGAGAACAGAGTGGGAACTGCTCACCCCCGAAACGCCCTATTTTTTTACCCTTTCCTTTTACTTTATGTTTTGTATTATAATTTTGTGAGGCTGAAAGAGGCTCTTTTCTCTGAGCTCCTTTTTTCCTCGGCTATCCGGCGCAAAGCATCACACCATATTTAAGAGGCTACTTTGATTTCAAGCACAAGAAAGGCAACAGCTTTATTATGCAAAGGTGCTTCTTCAAATTAAAACAACTAGTCTGAGATTTATATCCGCTTGTCTTTTTTGAACTACACTAGAATCCTCCATCCCACCCTCGCTGTTAAAAAAAAGTAAATTGGTAACTTTTACTGTGAGTAGAGTATTAATGAGCTACTTTTTTTTTTTTACTTTCACGTGAGTAGATTTTTTTTATAATGGTAACTTTACTTGTACTTCAGTAAAATTTCGCTGAAGTAACAGTACTTGTACTTGAGTTCAAAAGTTTATTACTCTTTCCACCTTCTTGTTGGTCCCCACGTCATCATGCAAGCTGTGTGCAAAAGGGTTTACAGTTTTTTCATTCTCTAAATTTCTAAAAAGCTAAATAATGTTTTTTTTTTTTTGACACACAGCCAAAGAGCTACTAAGATTTGTTACAATGGTACTGGAATTCTCATGTTTTTTTGTTTGTTTTTTTTTTGCTTGATGCAGTCCAATAGTTTGAGTTTTGTTGCACACATTTTTAGAAATTAGAAAGATTGTTGAAGATCATGAGAAACATTATAAGCAATACAGAAACTTCAATTTACACCATCAGCCCCTCCTCTTTAAGCTCTAGGTTAAGTTTTAGGTTCACTTTGGTACATGACATCAATTCCCTATCCTATTACAGACATGCACCATTTAACCAACAGCTTCGTACACACTCACTCATTCTCTATACTGCTTTATCCTGTATGCAGGGTTATGGGGAGCCTGGAGCTTATCCCAGGAGACTTAGGGCACAATAAAGGGTACACCCTGGACAGGGTGCCAATCCATCACAGGGCACACACATACACATACACACGGGCAATTTGGGAAGCCTAATTAGTCTTCGGACTATGGGAGGAAACTGGAGTACCCGGAGGAAACCCACCAAGCACGGGGAAACTCCATGCACACAGAGGCGGGACTCAAACCTGGCTGGGAATCAAACCCAGACCTTGGAGGTGCAAGACAACACTGCTAACCACTAAGCCAATGTGCCATCGCTTCATACACACTTATAACACACTTATAACTTACTTCGTAACTTGTAAATAAAATGTTTTTTAAACATGTCCTTGTGTGTCAAAGAATAATTAGTAAACTGTCTGYAAAAGTTAAAAACTTCTTGTTATACAGTATTACATTACATGGTATAATATTTGAATGCATACTATATTATAAAATAGATGTGTTCTAAGTACAATAAGTTTGTTCTGCTCTCACTTCCCCTCCTTCACAGGGCGCGCCAGTAACGGAATGCCACTGCTGCTACTGTCACTCCTGTTCAGCCCACCGTCCCTCCTACCTCCCGCTGCCCTCTGTCAGCCCTGGAGTTCAGGTTCTACTCTCTTTTATTTCTTCTTTCTTTCCATCTCCCTTTCTCTCTGACCTTGCTTCACACCTTCCCATTCCCTTCTCTGACCATTTCCAGCTGTAACAAACTTTTCTTTCACTTTTAATTATTTACCTTTTCTATACTTTACTTTCTTTGGTTTTCAGTTGTTAAGCCAAAAAAAAGGGGAAGAATAGGAAAACTGCAATGTATGTACGATTGTGGTAACTTTTCATGTTCCTTAGCTTGAGCTGTGACTAACACATGGTTTTGAAATTGTAATATCACTATAATTGTAATTGTCACTTTAAGGGAAGACTTTGTTTTTCTTCAGAATGAAGATAATAACCGTTACAGTTTCCCAAGTGGGATGTCCGTGTACAAAACCGAAAAAAGGGTCGCATCTTTGGTCCGAGAAATTATTGATTATAGCTGTTCTAGAAAACTTTGAAAGTATTTTTACAATTTGCTGGCAAATCACTGTGGTACAAGTAGATTAAAACACTTGGTGCAGGTATAGGGAAATAATCAAGTTAAGATCAATAATGACCCTTTAATCTGGCTGCATCTCATAACTGTCGAATTTCCAATTTCTTTTATAATGTAAGGTTAGACTAGCATCAATTTCAGCAGCTAATGTAATTGTGAGTCAAATTGTAGCTGATGGCAAATATTGTATATTTTAATGATATTTTACTTTGCTTGCCAAGTTACACTTACATATGACCAACAACCTTACAACGACTGAATGGTGTTTTCAGGCAAAATAGCATGGCTGCTTCTAATTAAAGTTACTTGTCAGACGACATTGTATAATTTTATCAATTGGAAAAATATCCCTTTTACTTTGTAAATATGTACACTAGTAAACTTTTTGTGGTATGATTCCATTTTGAATTGAGGAAGATTATCTATAATTATATGTACTTGTACATGTACTGGATTATGTACTATATACAATTTCTCCATAGTTTTTATATTTTTATAACAGTACAAGTGTAAAACTAGAGGAAAGATGTCCTCTATTATCCTTTACAGGTTTGTTTTTGCTTTCAAGCTCATAAGCTAAATAGGGAAACTGAGAAAAGCATTTTACACATTAAGAAAATGTTACATTTGGGGAAATTAGAGTAGAGAAACATTAACATAACATAAGTGCAAATTAGTCTGTTGCTCACTATGTCCGTTCACAATGCACTGCATCCTAGTAGCACATACAGGCTGCAGTTGTAAATGTTCACTGTGATTTTTCCTGCATCATGCCCATTCTATGGCACATGTGGTGGGTGAGCATTTGCAGTCTCATCCGTCCCTCCCTCCTCCCCGGCAGATGGAGCCCATCGAGCAGGAGACAGATGTGCAGTCCTTGGGCGGCAGCTGGCACTTTGACCCTCGTGACCCCTACAGGCCGGCCTGCGGTGCCAAGTATGAGACCACCATATTCTGAAGCGGGGACGACAGTCCTAACCAGCTGCCCTGTTAAGCCACTTGCCCCCTGAGAGAACTGTAGTGCCCTGTGCCTTCTCACTGTGAATTGTAGCCTCCCTCAGGGCAAGATCTGCTCCCTTCTCTCTCTCTCTCTCTCTCTGTCCCTACAACTCATCTGTGTAGTTTTCTTGGAGAGCCATCTGCCATCTTCTGCATTTTGAAAATTTCGTCTAGACATTCTGGACACTCCTCTGCAGCTGTCCCTCTTAAAAATTCCTTTCAGTCTGATAGTCTATGTAGTTCTGACTTTTCAGACTATTTTTTCTATTAAAAGGCTGAATGTTAACAGTCCTCTCACATCAAAGGATTTTGCCTCTGTGAAGCCTCTGAGCACAAGGTGAAGCGTAGCTGTTTATCAAGTCTTTTAGTTGAGATAGCGAGACCATTTAGATATTTCGGCTTTTTTTGACAGACATGAATCAGTCCAAGCTAGCAACATGAAATTTCTGTTTGGAACAGCAATACGGTCAGTGCCAGTTTCAAACATAATTACAAACATACAGTTCATCGCCACTGTAGATGCAAACATGTAAGACATTCCTCACAGTATGCGCACTATATCTGTCTCCACCTCCACTGATGATTATTTCTAGCTTGCCCCATATTTCTGCCGCGCTCAGTGCACAGTTCACTGTTCACAACTCGCTCTCCGTGCTTCCCTTGTCCAACTAGAAAACATACAAGTGTCAACACATGTTCAGTTGCAGTTTTGCATAAAACATAGCTCGGGATGTGAAATGCAATAATAAAGATGGAAACAGGTCAGAGGCCTTAGAAAGTTCAATTGCACAGCACAAATATGAGGCCCGATTCCCCAGTTATGGTCCTCTTTTTTAATATGTATATATAAATACTGATGTTGTTGTTGGTTGCATTAATAATCATTGTTCTTCCTTCTTACTTTAGCATATGTGTGGCACTACCAGGGCTATGACTAAGTGTGATTAATCGCAGCATGAATCTGAATGACTTACGGTTTGAAACCCTTAAAAAGTTTTGTATTTGTATTCGTACACTGTAAAATCATTTAGTAAATACAACATTTGTGCATATGTGTTCATGCTTTTTTTTAATTGTTGCTTGTTTTGTCAGTGTTAACGCAATCCGGTTGGTGGAACCAAAAAAATATGTATTTCCGAATTCAGTGATTGGGTTACTTAATCATGAAATATCTACCACACAAAGATTAAGAAATGAAGCAGTCGGGAAGAGTTTGAGAGAATAATGTTCCACACGGTTTAAGGTTAATGTGATTGGAATGCAAAACAGTTTTTTTTAGTCTCTACACATTGCCAAGGATTTCTCTCCTTCCTCGTCTGTCTCTAGTAGTCATGGGTCTATGGATGTGAATATCATAGTATCATCTTTACATTTTGTGACTGACTTTTTATCGGGTCACAACTTTAAAATGAATGAAGCACCTTAGCACAGAGCACACAATACTAACTTGATTCATTCCTACTAGATGATTCCAGTTGACATGGATGGCAGAAAAAGCTTTACATATGTGGGCCCGTTTAAAAAGGAACATTCCAGGGTGTTATTTTATTAGACAAGTAGCATTTAATTACACTTCATGACTTGTTTAGGTTGTTTCCTGTTGTCAGTGTATGTGTTGGGCTGTTATTCATGCTCAAGTTGGTCTGTTGTTTTTCTGAAGTAGACTGTTAAAACTTAGTTTCTTCATGAATGTGTTATATATCCTCAACTCAACAGTCATGACATTCACACGGCACAATCCATCCATCACCAGCTTTTCGTTTGTCCTGTTGGGTTGCTTCCATTTCCTAACACCTCACTGACCCGTGCAGCCCATCACATTGCATTCTGTCTCATCAGTGTTCATGTAAATAGTATTTTAATGTGTCAGACTTGTACTGTTAAATACATGCCCATTTAGATGAAGGATGAAGTCATATTTCTGAAATCGAATATATATTTTTTCCTGTGTAGCTGACTCCACCTTTCAAGTTTCCGGACACCAAGGTGTGAATAGACGTGGAAATCAGGTGAATCATAACATGTGAGTGAATAAGTGAAACAAGACGTGTCAATCATTCAGTGGCAGAAAATTGCAGGACGAGGAGGTTGATCCAGTACTGTGTGATTACTCCAGTGATGAGTTTAGATAAAGTCGCAATGAGGATTTGAGCATTTGCTTGCGAGGTCGGTCTGTGTGTACAACAGCCACAGCATGCTAGTCTTTTATGTTTGAATAAACATACTGTTTACTTGAATTAAATAGCAAGCATATAGGAAATTTGGAGAATCTGGTATGGGACATTAGTATTAAGCTCTGTGTGGTCAATTATACGTTATGTTCCTCAACACAGGCTTTACTTAGATACAGGGACTTTCCAGATACAACAAAAAGTCTGAAGAGCAAAATATGTTTTGCCTTTATATTTAAGACCTACTCTACAATACAAGAGTTTTGTTTACTAAATGTTTGCTTTACGAATTGTTTGGATGGATTTCTAAATGTTAGCCAAGACTATTGGAAATATTAAAAGTAGGGCTGTAAATGTACACCTGAATAAGAGCTGACTGGCAAACATAACTTCTGTCATGCAATTCAGAATGAACACTGTGCAACCACATCTAGAAAAATGGCTTAAGCTGAAGGTACTCAACTTTAATCACACTGTGAATTGACAGAAATTGACATTTTACCTTAGCGTTGTTACTTATTATTCATGATGTGATGGGACAAAAAAAAAAAAAAAAAAAAAAAACTATATATAGCATGTCCCACTCTTCATAAAAGTCACATTTTCTGTATACCGCTTGCACTTTATTTTGTTTGCACTGAGTATTTGGATATGATGTCAAGATAGAGACTTGCCAAATGCTGTAGCATTTGTATCTTTGAATTGAACAACCAATTCTATTTTGGGGACTAACCTAAAATGTTATATATAATGTTCATAATTCCTTCATTTAGTTGTCACATCAATATAAATGACCTAATAAAATTTAATGACTTTTTTCGTGTCCRCCATTAAGCCAATTAATTATGTTTTCCATACTTCATTCTGGACGATTTCAATACTTTGGGGAAAGAAAGTAAATCCCAACATTAGTTACATATGCCTGATATTTTTCTTATAACTTTAAATTAACAGAAATGTTTGAGTTTTTTTGTTGTTTTATTGTGAAATAAGTCCTAAAAAAAGAAGAAGAAAAAACTTCCAACACTAAAACTTAAACCTTGGAGATATCAAAGCTTTGGAGATAACATTAATTAACAAATATAAATCATTGGCCATGGGAAAAAAAAATTAAATTCAACTTCCAAGTTAAAATGAGAGAAAACGGGTCCTGTTAAATGTAAAAACACATGATCTGCTCCCAAAACCACCGAAACCAATGGTTAAGTCAGTGTATGCAGTTGATGGAGTCTTTGTTTAGAAGATGAGGGCAATCATGGAACAACAGTTCTTTCTATCGATCTGGTCGTGCCATACCAGGTCTAACAGGGAGCATCATTGGCCGAGCAGGAGGTCGCATCATGTGGGGGCCTGGCATCATTGGCATATGCCCACCCATTGGGGGCCGCATACCTGGGCCTGCAGAAGGCAAAAGGAGATAATTGCAAACCTGGTCACCATGCATACCTTAAATTAACTGCTACTTTAATTATACATGTTCACAAAGCAAAGATAAGACCGCCATATATTTCGTGAACATTTTTTAGGGGTAGGGTGCAGGAACCTAGCAAGCATGTGGACGACAACAGTTATCCTACCTGGACCACCAGGCATCATGCCATGTGGAGGAGGACCCATCATAGGCATCATTGGCGGGCCACCCATTGGAGGAGCTGGCAACATCCCTGGCCTAGGAGGTCCACCTGTAATCCAAATACTTGATGTCAGCAGATGAACATTGCTCATGCAGGGCCAGACTAAACTTCAGTTTATTTGGGTTGTTCGTTCATACAGCACTGAAATTCTCAATTAAAATAAGTGTTTTAAATTAATAAATGCATTTAAATTATAATTAAATGTAGTCCTTCTCCTAAAGTTTTGCATGGGCATGAGCTTGGAAAACATAAGGGAGCAATTACATTTGGGAGCAAGGAGCAGGATATTCTTTGGTTGCATGATCCATCTTCGATGTTCCCATGGTATAGACTACTCAACTTTTCATAGTTACAGCAAAAAACTTTAGTACATTGCTATTTTAGGCTGCTTTATTTGTACAGCAAAGAATTTTTTTTTTTTTTTWAAACTTCATTAAAAGCCGTATACAGGCAAAGAGTAAATTTCCAGTTTCAATGTTTTTTTTTGGGCCACACTAAATGATGAAAGTAAATAAACAGGTGCAACAAATTAAATTTGCCTTTTGGGTTACACTATTTAAGTACATGCAGATTCTTAAAGTGTTTAGTGTGGATGAGCTGGTGGCAGAGCATGGTATGGGGCACCCTGAAAGTGTAATGATGGATTGTAGCTGCAACTACAGCAGTGTCTAGGAGCTTTACAATACAAGTTTAACTACAGCCTCGGTAGCAGCTGAAAAGTGAATCTGTCAAATATTTTGACATTAACAATTAAAGGATGTTAAGCTGCTTTTTTTTTTGTTCTTTTTTTTTCCTTTAACTGTCTGCTTTGCTTGTTTTTCCACCCCCTGATAATCTGTGCAACCCACTGTTCATTCATCTTTAAGAAATGGTACATTCTTGTCAGGACTATTGTGCATAATACGATACGGTGCATCTCAAAAACAGAATATCCTCCATCTGCTGAGCAGCTTTACAGAGATGCCGATTTACTTTTCCAGCAGGACTGCAACAATGCAAAAATACCATTATCTGGTTTGCTGACCATGACATTACTGTGCATAATGGGGTATTGTCAAGAGGAAGAGGAGAAACACCCAATTCCTTAATACAGACAAGCTAACGGCTGCTATCAAAGCAACCTAGGCCTTCTGTAATACTTCAGCATTGTCACAGGCTGATCACATCTACATCATGCTGCAAAAAAAGGCAAAAATTTCTGCACTGTACATATTTGAGAAACTGGAAATTTTTTTTTCATGAGCCATAAGTCATAATCATGGAAGTGAAAACTAAAAAGGCCTGAAATATGAAATTTTCAGTTATTCTTTTTTTTTTACATTTGTATGTTCCCAATCACACATACAAAGTCAATCCCTTCTACAACACTAACTATGCACATGTTCCCAGTAAAAAAAAAAAAAAATTATATATATAATTATTATTTTGTCTGCAGAGTTTCTTTCACATGAGTATTGCAGGTGTAAATGAAATGGGTGTGGGGGGAGTGATTCAATAATAAATCTGGATTCTTTTGTGTGCTGAGTCATGCATCACCACACTGCCTCCAAAATTTGACATTTTTCAGTTTTTCATTTATAGTAGAGATGCACAGATTTATCCCAGTGACCAGAACTGGCTGGTTTTCAGCTTGATCAGCTGTAACTAATTAGCCTTGGACATGGCTTCTGATGCTTTAGTGAGTGCACAGACTTCTAAGTGGCGCAACAGAAACGCATGAAGTTACATTATCAAATGTTGCGCACAACTCTGCAAGGGAATTGGTCACAAACCCACCCAGTATACACACTTACACAAGTCTCAGAATATGTGCAGCAATTGGTCACACATACCCATGTTAGCTGTTTGCATCTGCCCACATGTTCACAACTGCTCAACAATACTTTGGAGGCATTTGAAGTAGTAAAATGCTAGTTGTTTTTTACCACTACAAAATGGTACATTCTAAACGATTCACACGCTGTGTGTTTGGAAACACACAAGCATCATGATGTACTTTATTAGCACTGATAGCAGGGATGGAGGAGCGCACTGACAGCAGGGATGGAGGAGCGCACTGACAGCAGACAACAAGGGATAACTTTATGCTTTGCTTACCACCTCTCTGAAGAGGATGGATCCAATAAGTACAGTAAATAATAAAGAATAACCAGCTCCTTTATTACAAAAAAATAAAAAATAAAATAAAATCTTCACACCAGCAGCAAAAGCACAATGTGAACAAGAGCTATGGAGAACGCTTAGGTGAAAAAGTCAGCGTTTAAAAATAAATCTGCCTTCACGGGTGGCGTGTAATGATATAGAGAAGCAATTTCTTTCTGTATGTTAAGTAATAATTAAGGAATCTCTGAATACACTGTCAGTCATGGACAACCACCAATAATGTGCAGTATTTTCACAAAAGATCATGCAAGCCAGTATATTTGTGTGTCATGGGTTGTACCAAACATCACCATAAGTCAGGATACTTTTCACAGTATTTCACAGTTTCTTGAATGTTTTCTGACCATGTAAGTTTGCAAAAAAAAAAAAAAACACTAAATTTAACACTTCACTGCTTTTCAAAAAGATTTGTATTGGTAGCAATACTCCGTGCTTTTTGGATACATGGCATGTTGTCCATGCAGGAATGCCTACAAACCAAGAGCTATTCTCATACAAGATTATTTCTGGTCAGGAAGGACAACATGACACATGAATTTTATTACAATATAAAGATACTCAAATTTGAGCAGTTGATGTTGAAATGTGTCTGCTACTTATGCTCTGTAAATCCTTCATAACAGCTCTAATCTGAAGTGCTGTTAATTGGTGATATTTGAGGCAACAGAGGTAAGTTTTGGTCTGTTTTCCTGGGATGGTCTTCATGAGAGCCAGTTTCATCATGGTGCTTGATGGGTTTTGCAAACGCACTTGAGAATACCGTTCTTAATAAAGAACTATTTCAGCACAGTTGACCTTTGTGTCTTAAAACAACAACTGACCTAATGCCATATGGATTTCTAAGTTTAGGGGGGGGAATTCAGGTTAAAACAATAACTCTTCCCCCCCAAAATATGGAAAATAAATCCAAACTTGTGTCCAACCTTTTGACTGATATTGTGTGTGTATCAGGCGTATTGGCAAAATCCTATTATTTATAAACGGTTCCTAAAGCAGAAGACTTACTAATATTGGGATGAGGTAGCAGGGATCCACCTGGAGGGCCAGCGCCAGGGAATGGTGTGGGTGGTATTTTCCCCTGCTGGAAGGCAGCAGCTGCGACACACAAAAACCATTTGTAAATCCACACAACACAGGAAATCACTTATTTTTTCTTCTTTAAATTGTGTGTATTTAACATATCAAATCTAAGAGTGCAACATGACCAAGTTCTAATAACAGGTCCAAACAGTGCAAAGGTACTTACTTGTTTTGTCTATCAGGCTCTGTGCCTGCTCCTCCATCCATTTCTGATAATAGTCTTTTACATTCTCTTTGTGTTTGCGTCCACTACAGTGAGTTTTCCTCACTGATGGCTGAGAAAACATAGGACTTGGGGTTATTTCGGTATTCCAGTCATTACTTAATTTGCAATTAAGTAATTCTGAATTACTACAACAAATATACAAATCCTTACCGAGTCGTGCGTCAAGTATGTGTCGCAATAATCACAGTAAAACCTGAAAAGAAGAAGAGAGAGTGCGAGTTATCCAGGTTACTCACTGTGAATGACAGACATGAATATTTCTAGCCTAGTTAGCATACACTCAAAGCTAACCAAACACAACAATATTTGGACAAGTATTTATATTGCTTTATCTACTAAACATACGTATATTAATTATCAGACAGTTATATTAATTATAGACAGTTAATACGTAATAGACAAACTAATAGAATTTTGCTTTTTCAGCACTAAACGCGTTTAAGTAAACCCAACAATAGCTGCAGCTAGTGAGGTAAACTCTGTTACATCCAGATAGCACCAAAGCTAACGAACGTTAGCTATTTACTTAGAAACTCAACCGTGTTTCTAAAACAGACTCGTAACGAAAGCACCGAATATAACGAAACTATTTACAAACATGCATTAAAGACAATTTTATGTAGCAACAAACACAATGAATCAAACTTACTTCGGCATCTTTACGGGCAAACAAAATGCGGCGCCCTAACCGGATGTTCAACGAGCTGACCCTAGGTGAGAAAGAGCACGTCAGCGCCGCCAGGCGTCCAGGATGAGCAAATACTACCGGTGCTTGACTCTTCAACCAAAACGTGATCAATGACGCCGAAAGCTTCGTTTCAGTGCATGAACATGTAACTGCTTTGGAAGCGCAAAATCTGAGAAAAAACCTTGAAGTCTTAAAAAACGTATGTGAAAATACATAACTTAAACAAGKTTATTTATTCATGAGAAATATGTATAATGGCTAAGCTTTGCCTAATTTACACTTGGAATAAATGCTGGTTTAATGCATAAAGGACTAATTAAAATTGCTTAAAAGTTAGAGAAAAAAACACACAAATATACTCACACACTTATCGTCTATACTGCTTTATCCTAGGGTCGAGATGGCCTAGAGGAGACTTAGGGGACAAGGCGGGGGGCACTCTGGAAGGGGTGCCAGTCAATCACAGGGCACACACACACATACACAGGCCTGTTATCACCCAGATGAGGATGGGTTCCCTGTTGAGTCTGGTTCCTCTCAAGGTTTCTTCCTACTGCCATCTCAGGGAGTTTTTCCTTGCCACTGTCGCCGTTGTCCTCGGCTTGCTCATCAGGGAAAATCTTATCATTTTGATTCACACACATTCACATTTCATACAGACTTCCATCATTTGTTTTGATTGTGTAAAGCTGCTTTTTGGGAATGACAACTGTTAAAAGCGCTACTGTACAAATAAAATTTAATTGAATTCACACACAGTTTGGGACTGCCAAGCAGTTCTAATCTGCATGCCTGGACTGTGGGAGGAAACCGAATTACCCAGAGGAAACCCACTTAGCCCGGGAAGAACATGCATACTGCATGCACACAGACCCGAGGTGAGAATCAGACCCCGAACCTGAAGGTGCAAGGCAACAGTTAACCACTAAGCCACCACCAGACAAATAAATAAGTAAAAATAAATAAATCAATTATATAAATATTATATATATAATATTACAAGACTAAAATAAATCATAAACCGTCATCGAATATACAAGTTTGTAGTTTCTGATGTTTTTTAGTGAAACTTCTTTAAACAAACACAGTGGCTTGGGGAAATTGGTATCCAAACATTTATGCATTATCCAGTATGTGCATCTAAAAAATAGAATATCCTGAGAGAATTACATTTTATTTAATGTAAAAAGTGAAGCTTGTTTTAGATTAATTACATAGAAAGTGGAATCTTTCAAGTCTTTTTTTTTTTGTCGTAATTAATTTTTGATGACACTTCTGAAGTTGTCTCTGGTTCAAGAGTGACTTGAAACTTTAGGAATGCTTTTTGGGCGATCACATTTTGACCATGTTACCTGTTCATCAGTCTTTAATAAAACCACCAAAATTCAGTTTGCAATTGCTCAACTGGTGTGTTTTTTCTTCTCCCTATAATACTTACACATCATAGTTTATATTAAAAAAACAAACAAACAAAAAAAAACAAATATGATTTGAATAATATTACAATACAATTGTAAAAATAATTACAAAATAAATTATATTCCATATTAAATATATTGTAGTAAATACTATATATATAATAAACATTTAACTATAATATTTTTACAAAATAAATATTATATATATATATATATATATAAAACAAATATTAGTTTAAACAATCATTAATGCTATTTACTGTGATTACATTAAATTAAAATTTATCACAGAAAACTACAGTATGCAAATAATTCTGTTATACCAAATCATGTTCAGCAATTCTTCAGCAATTCTCTAAAGATTGGTGATGCATTGTACATGCATTGTCTCTTAGCCAATAGTGCATTTGCTCACAATGGAACTCTCTTCAGTCTGGTCAAACGTGTATCCGATATGAGCTTCAAAGATAGAAGTCTCACACAGTACTTAAGAATTATAAGCAGAATAAATGGTGGTAATGCATACATGTGGTAATGATCATAAAAGTGTAAAAACAGGCCACATAAACCAACAATGACTGATCTTGTAGGGGTATGGATAGAAGAGGTCTTTCAATTCTTTTAAACTAGTTTGCAATGATTAAAAAGCACAAAGAAAAAAAACCTATAGCAATTAAATTAACATTGTTTCTCCTTATTTTTGTTTTTCCTCAATTTCCTCTTACCCACCAAGGAATAACATAGATGAACAGAATATTTCCACATATATGTGACAAATGATAAGTGAAACGGTTAGGTCTGAAGGATTCAAGAATTACATTGTGTTTCAAATAATTACTTTTTTCAAGTTCTTTAACATTTTAAGGTGTTAATGTTGCAACAATTCCTTACAATAACAACAAAATTTATTTGTACTCATATACAGGACAAACATACGGAATGAAGTATACACATGTAACACACACAAAAAATCCCACCATTCAGCTATGTTATATAACTGCTAGATGAGTCTCAGGAAGATTTTCCATTAAATGGTAAACTAAAATGATCAGTAGGACAAATACAAAACACATTTACTTTTCTAATAAAGAATCAGCTCTGTTCTTCAGTGTCTGTTTGCACACAACAACCTCAAATGCTTCAAATAGTCTTTCAAAATCAAGATAAAAAAAGTGCCATTATCCTGATTCTAGGGCTTCAATCATGAGAACCATTAACTTAGCCAAAATAACTTTATATAATTATGGAAAAAAAAAACTGACAAAACTGAGATATCTCCAAATAAGTGTCCGTTTTCAGTCAATACATGGACCCTATTTGCAAACACCATCGCCAGTGGTAGAAAACGTTAACACTGCAACACAGCTCAACATGCCAAGTTATTAAATCTTGTCTGTCTGCTTATTTACAGCCCAAGGCTGCTCTGAATTTGCTGTCTATCCATAAGAGAGCTTCTCATAAGTTGGATTTAGGGCCACTATTCACAGGAATGGCCCTGAGCTCTGTCCGCATGCACAGGTACTCGCCGATGACTGCCATCAGGGCAATGCAGGCCACATTAACAAGCCACCACGACAGAACAGCTGGCAGGTGGGAGTTATAGATCCAGCAGCCGATCATGTGGAAAAAATGCACTGTGACTGTGAAGTCCAAACACTGCTTTCCTCGGCGGATGAATAACCACAAGCCCAGAGCACTGACGAGAGACCAAAATACAGATACATTCAGTTCCATACACCAAGACTGTACTATTAAGTCAAGCGGACTAGGGTTCTCATGTATTTATAAATAAAGGAATTGTTCTTACAGGCTGGTTAAATAAAAGCACAATACATATTAGACACTTTACATACAGTAACAGGCACATACCATGTGAGAGAGTTCAGAATGAACGCCATCATAGAGAGTCGCCCTTGTGTCGTTGAAAAACCGAGGACCTTAAATATAGATTAGAAACAAAAAGAAGAAGAAGAAAACCCGGTTAAACTAATTGAATGACTCTTAAAAACTTTAGTTTCTCAGTATTACACATATAAGTACTGCTTAAGGTACAGTAATTAAAAATATGGCTTCAACACAGCAAAGCTAAACGCTTCTCTCTGTGCTTAGTAAACTCACTTCATAACTGAATATCTGATCTAGAGATCTGTTGGTGTGCACAAGACCATCCACGCCAGCTAACCACAGCCCTAGGAAACTGTAGTAGATGCACTGCATCAGGATGATCTGGGAAATGATGAGCACCGGATCCCAAATGTAGCTGCGGAACTGACTGGCCATCTTCAAGCCAGAGGGTCAAATCACCTCAAGAGAAAGACCATGAGCAGCCCAGATCTTCACCCTGTCTAGTAATAATTTAAGAAGAAAAAGAGAAAAAGAAAAATGAAAGACTTTTGGTTAAGACTTGTGTATATATGCAACTGTACACAGAGTCCTAAAAGACATAATTAGGCAATTACTCATATAACAGCATATGTGTTATCCATGACTCTGTTTGTTATGGCAAAAGAAATGGTGATGAGGAAAATATTTTGTGAATAAAGTTACATTTAGGTAAAAGATGTTAATAGAGACTTTTGGGACGCACTGTAGATGATACATGATGAAGTGGTGATACATTTAACAAAATGGGCTGCAACATAGGTGCATGAAGCACAGCCACATGATCTATTTGTATAAAGTATTAAGTGTAAACTATCATAAAAACATGATTTGGCAAGGTTGATGAGAAAGCACTCGGGTGTCCTGCACAGAGCCCTGATCTCAACTCCACTGAACACTAAGGATGAACTGGAACACTGAAAGTACACCAATCCTCCTCACCTGACATCAGTGTCTGAGCTTTTTAATGCTTTAATCCTGTGGCTGAATGAACATAAATTTCCACAGCCATACTATAAAAACCAAGTGGAAAGCCTTCCCAGAAGAGTGGAGGCAAAAAGGGTCATAATTCTATAATGTGATGGTCAGGTGTCTACAAAGATTTGGCCATATAGTTTAATATGACTGGATGATTTAATTGAATCCAAACTTCAATCAACAGTATGGATACCAATTGTGACCTATTAGAACAGTCAAATAGTTGTTTTTATGAGTTCAGTGGAATTTACTTGGCAGTTAAATGCTGTAATTTATACTTATAACTGTTCAATATAAATATATACGAGTGAAAGCTCAGACTGGGGTTTCTGATGCAACATAAAATTTCAAATTATCCAAGAACATTACCTAAAGTATTAGTTACTGACCACAAAACTGAATGTGTTGTATGTGGGGTGTTCAAGTCAAACCGGGATTTTCCAGTGAATGAGTATTTACAGAAAGCTTCAAGCTCAGTTTGGAGGTGATACTGTTAACCACAGCAAAACCCATGGTTCTCGTGATGCTTGAAAAATCTACGGATAATGTGTGCATCCATCAATAATAGTAGATATTGGAACGGCCCCCATACAGTCCTGACTTTGCTCCAAGCCATTTGGGTACCTGTTTGGGCATTTGAAGGAGTTCCTGGGAAGCTACAAGTTGATCCAAGCACTAGTGAAATGCTGGTATAAATACATTAGTGTAGCAGGGGATTACTATATAGACATAAAGCTAGTCTTTACTTTCAGAACTGTGTTCCGTTATTCTCGACAATCAAAAGTCCTGTTTTGACTTGAACGCACCTACTCTTAAAAGCGTCCGTACAGTAAGAGATGAGTGCAGTGTGGTGTAAGTTGCAGTAGTTAGCCTGCCGCTGCTAAACGTTAGCTCTCCTTACAGCCGAGAGTGAGATGAAGCAGGTTCGCTCACGCGGTTTATCTGGGCGATGACGTGTGTTTCTATCAGCGCTATAGGACACGTCGAGCGTGTTGTCAGGCTACAGAAACAAACATCAGTTCCCGAACTAACCTGAACTAATCATTTGCCTATAGTACTGCCTAGCAAGTGAGCCACAGCGCGTGAGTCAGAGCAGTTAATGAGGACAGCTTCACTTACCTACTCTTTCGGTGGCACCTGAGTTCAAATATCACCACCTAAATAACTAAATAATTCTAAATTATCACAACATTACAAAATCGTGTTTACAGTTCGGCTGATCACAAGGCCGGGTGAAGCAACGGCTATGTCAACAAATCAGTGTGAAACCAGCACCAGCAACGCTTCCGATAAAATTTGTATTCCAGAATAAAAGTCCTAATAAAGACTATCGCTTGAAAAAAAAGAAAAGAAAAAATCTCGCAAATGTTTTGAACTGGTGGAATTAGGTTTTCTCATACATACACCTCACAGTATGTCATAAAAGTTGATGACGCTGCCTACTGTTACATTTGAAGAGGCCAAACAAACACACAAACACTGGACAAAAAAAATAATAATTCAGTTTTATATTCAAAGCTACTCATCTATAGCCACTGTATCCTGGGAGACTGGAGCCTATCCCAGAAGACTTTGGACAAAAGGTCACAGGGTCACAGTCTATCAAAGGGCACACACACACACACACACACACACTCCAGACAATTTTGGAACAGCAACCCACTTCACCTTCTGTACATTAATCATTCCCTGTATATATTTGCCACTTTTATTATTTAATGTAAATATGCCACTTGTAAACTTCTGGTTAGATGCTAACTAAATTTAATTGGCTCTATATATTTACTTTTATTCTATACTTTTATTCTATATATTTATTGTGCAATGACAATAAAGTTGAATCTAATGTTTTTTCTTTTCTTTTCTTTATTTATATAGCATATTTAAAAACAACCATGGTTGACAAAAGTGCTTCACAACGATAACAGGGAAAAAAATGTATGAAAAAATTGGTAAGTGCACGCACAAACACACACACTGACACACAGACCTGTGTAAAAGTTTTTCGGTGAGTTTGAAAAAACCTGTAAAGAAGAATACTTTCAAAAGTATGCATGCTGTGTTTGAAGTTCTCTGTATATTATCAGCAAAGAAAGCAAATTCAAGCTCTTTCCATACATCAAAAGAACAAGTCATTCACATGTAAGTCATAGACCATCCACCACGGTGAAAAAGAAATTTACAGGTCACCAGCTTATAACTATTTAAGTTGCTGCATAGTAGGGACAACATGCTTAATATTGGTTTACACATATTTAACCACTGGAATATTTACATATTTAACCACTGGCTTATTTTTGCCAGATCTAACAGACCCCGCGTCCTTAGCCCAAACAGCAGCTCAACATGGGTGAAGGCAGTGGAGGCATGCAGTGTCTCTCTGACCGCAAAGAGCATGTTCAGTATTAGCTGGTCCCAATTTCACCCTCCTTCATCCACCATTCACTGCAGCATCCTCTTTAGCATCTGGTTGAAGTGCTCAACAAGCCCATCAGCCAAGCAGGTGCTAATGCTGACCAATTTTTTCCTATTAGTGGAATTAAAGGTTTAAAAAGTTGTCTTCAGCGCTGAGGCATTCGCCCTGGCTACGCAGCTGTATTTGCAGTAATGAGGCACATGCGTATGTAAGTAGGTACTATTTCTGCTCAGATATTTCTAAAAGACACACACACACCACTCCCATAATCTCTTTTTAGTCATTAGGCCTCCGTGTTAACATTCAGTCTAGGTTTAAAGAAGAACTACACTGTGATGCAACACATCATTCCTAGAATAACAGAATATTCTACAATATAGTAACATTTATTTTGTTTGCCTTTTGTTTGCTTATATTTCTCTGTATTGATGATAAACATCATGACAGGATGTGTAATCTTGTGGTACATGTAGATGCTTTGCAAATATTAGTGTATTATAAGATTAGACCCTAAACGAGGGAGTGAGAAAAGATCACACTTAGATTTTGTTCGGTGACAAATATTTATACATATTTATACAAATATTTCGGGAACTGTTTAAATGAGCCTGTTATTATTCAGAGATATATATATATCCTTCGGATTAGGTTGTACAAACAGTGTCGGGCTCAGACAGATTTTCATACATCCCTATCTGAGAAAAATCTAATTACGCAGTTGTCAAGCAGTGATTTTCATAACTCTGTGCTTTCTACGTTATCATAAGGTCAGGTTTACTGAACATAAGGTCACAATGGCATATTTAACACAGAGACAGAAGGATCTAGTCAGTTTGTCTGTAAATTGACAGAACACATTGTTTATTTTCACTCCCAGACATTGTTAAATAACGCACAATACAAATACTAACATTTGGTGCTTTATGGGAATGTGTTTGTTTGACCTGGTGGATGGATGTGGCAAGGCCATTAAACCACATACCATCTTCATCTGGCAACAGCACAAGAAATTTTGATTGAACAAGATAAATAATGAAGGAGCCAGTGTTTACGACAGTCAAGTTAATGATTTGCATTACTCACCTACTGGCTTACCCCTGGAGGATCTGCAGCGCTGTTGAGACTGATGTCTAATTTCTGTGTTAACATCTTTCCAATTAAAAAAATCACCAAAATCTGTTATTTACCAAGGGGTGCCTAAACTTTTGCATATATATATGATATATATATATATGCAAATGTTTCTCAATGTGGAAACTATATATATATATATATATATATATATATATACACGACCTCCTCAAGGTGGAAGGGAGCGGCTCAAAAAGAGCCGTTACTGAAATGGTGCGAGAAAATAATGCAATCCAACTTCGTGAGTTGCAACAACGCATAATTTCAGTTAGAAATGTATTCAGCAATATCAAAAGATTCAGCATTTCTACAATAAGTCGCGTTCTACAGAAACATAACTTCAGACTGGGTGCCATTTAAGAGGAACAGTGTCTGCTAGCAATGGAAGAGGCATGCAGAGACATTGAGATGGGATCGATTCAAGGGTGGATTTGGCACACAAGGCGATATTTTCCCCGATGCCTGTCTCGTGAGGACCCTCGCACCACACACGTCATTGTTTTGTTTTGTTTTGGTTACTTTGTATTGCTAAATTTCTGTAAGAATATCTGTTTATGGTAAAAAATATTGTTTGATTACTGCAGAAATTAATTTTGGCTTTTACAGAAGAGCAAACTACAATTAAAAAATAGAAACACAAAGTGTTTTATATAAAGCCCATCAGTGTGTTGCTGGTGATATTTCATAATGGCGCTTGTATGTATGGTTTTGTTGCAAGTATTTCATTTTTAGAAAGGAGTGTTAAGTTTTGATTGCAGTGTTTCATTTTGACAAAGATGTAAGTTGTTAATCTTCAAGTGTCTAATGTCTGATTGGCTTGTGTGTAGAGTTTTGACATGGTGGGCCAAATGTGTGAAAGCAATAGGCAAAAACTGTACTTTTTTTTTTTTTTTTACCAAAATCTGTTATTTACCAAGGGGTGCCTAAACTTTTGCATCTATATAGTTGCAAGCAATGATGAGAGTGCCCAAGCACCTTGCGCATCACCCAGGCTCACCACACAACCTTTGTCTTTTGAGCGTGTTAAGACCTATAAAAAAGCCATCTCCACCTGTGTGCACTGCACAACTGTGTGTGTGTGCCTGTGTGAGTGTGAGAGAGATAATTCTGACAATATAACTGTGAGTTAAAATTTGTATGTGTAGAATAGGGGAATTGTATGTTAAGACCTCCAAAAAGTTGGTGTATGTGTGTAATCTATGAGTGTGTGTGTGTGTGTGTGTGTGTGCGTGCGTGTGCGTGCGTGTAAATGCGTGTGCGCGTGTGTGTGCGCGTGTGTGTGTGTGTGTGTGTGTGTGTGTGTGTGTGTGTGTGCATGAATGACAGGTGAGTGTTACTGTGCGTGTGTGTGTGTGACAAGTAAATGTGTTTGTGTGCATGATGCTTAAGTGTGTTTGTGCATGTGTGTGTATGTGCGTGATGTATGAGTGCGTTTTTATGTTTTGGCATAATGGCCAAAATGGCAGCAGATTTCAACCATCCAGTTTTTGAGCATGTTAAGACCCACAAAAAAAACAAAACGGTCAAAAAACAAAACAAAACAAAAAAACAGGAAAACAATAGGGCCCTTCACAATATGAAGACATAGAGCTGATGTCATAGTGCTTGGGCACTAATAATCCTTAGAAAAACAAGAGGGCCCTGCGCACACTAGTGCTTGGGCCCTAATAAATAATTTGTACTGTGTTCAGTGAGATGAATTATGAAACATGTTGCCAAGTACTGTATAACAACAGCGGTCATATGGTAATGCATATCACCACCTAGCACTCAGGTGTAGTAAAAACAAACAAACAAACAAACAAACAATAAGTTTATTAATATATGCCATATTATAAATATAGTAAGCTCCAGCTTGTTGCTGATAAATGCATGATAAATATATATTTTTCATAATTAACAATGACAATTTAAAATTTAAAGTGACAAAATCTTTTTTGTGTTAAATCTCTTAAATGTTTAAAATATTTGACTGATACTGTATTGGTAAAATTATTCCAACTGTGCCACCAATACCTGTTGCTCTCCACCCTTCGTCGTCACTCGTTCTGGGGTTCTCCTCCTTACCCTGGTCATCGCCATGCGTGGTCTCACTGGTCCATCCCTTGCAGGCTATGTTGGGAGCCACGTAACTCTGAAAACCATTACGCTGTGTCTAAAAGGCATGTCACATATCACGAGCCCTCCAAGCTCACCTCCTGCACACCAGTGCACAAAGCAAGGTGCATAAAGACATGGATGAGTGAGTGTGGTGTGGAAGAACTTGACTGGGTCCTGACCTAAACCTGATAGAACACCTTTGGGATGAATTAGAGTTGAATAAGAATTGGATGTTACTCAAGTTCATTTGCTTGTGAAGGCAGGCAAGTGAATACATTTGGCAATATAGTGTCCAGACTAAACTGGATGATGTTCTACTAAGTAAGACTACTACCAAAATCTTGTAAATCAGTTCTTACCTAAACCAGCCAAACCTTTTGGGTGTGTGTTTGAGACTCCGGTTTTCATTTTGTTTTAAATTTTTTTTAAATAGATTGTTGATCCCCTGACTGTATCTTCTGAGTTATAATATTTGAAAACCGTGGTAGCGCGCTAAATGATCCAGTAGGGGGCAGTGTAGTGTTAATAATGGACCTACGGAAAGTCTCAAACAATCTGATATGTACTGTATACAGTATATGGCTATAACATTAACACTGATTAGTTATTTAATGAACATATTGTTGTTGTTATTTTATTTATTTTTTATTTTTTGGCTAGTGAACGTGAAATGTCTTTATACGCACAGTAGTATTCAGTGTTTTTTTTTTCTCTCAATAATCTCTGTAGGTTTTGGCCAACTGATATAAAATATTTTGTGACAAAGTTTTGTGACAAAAAATTACCAGTGAATAAATGACAGTCTTTTATGGAAATGTATGAAGTCTTAGAGTAATATATATGCAAAAGGGGGGGGGGGGTGTTATAAATTCATGTCTGCTTTTGATCTTAAAATGATAACAAGAGCTGGAATTGTCTTGATAAAATGTAATCCAAAAAAAATGTAATCCAAGAAAATTTATCCTTAGCATTAATGCTTACAGTATATTAGTTTCTCATGGACATTAAAGACAGCTTACAGGCTACGTTCACTACAGACAGAAGTGTATTTGCTGACAAAAATAGAAATATATTTATATATTGAAATATATTTTTTAAGCTATTCATACAATGTTTTCAAAGTCACCTTTATCTGCCATTTTTCTGAACAGGTCACACTGCTAAACTGACCCACATGCACAAAGCAATGTGATGTGTAAAAAGGGGTCGACTATTCAGTCACTCCTTGGGTTCATGTGCTTTATTATTATTATTTTTTTTTTAGCTTTCCTTTGCAGTCAGTCTTTCAAGGCTGTGTTTAGACACTTCTTTTGAGATGGCTTTAAACGCTAATCAGCAGCAATATGTGCCTTCTACATGAGCTTGTACAGCAGCATCATACTTATCTCGCTATGCCACCTCCAGCACAGAAATTCTCCCTCCCCATCACCCCCCCCCCATCTTCCCTACTGAAAAACTGCGTCAAGTTGAATTGTTGTAAAATTCATATGAATTCCAGTTTGACTGCTCAGACTGAGAAAAAAAATCTGCAAAAAATCTGATCTTGATGTGATTTAGAACCCTAATCAGAATGAGAAAATCTGATTCTGTGTGATTTGTGATTCATAGTTACATACTGTATGAGCAAAAAAATAAATAAATCAGATGTGTCCTACTTTTGCAATAACAGATGATGAATAACATTTTAAACTCTTTAAACAGAGACTTCCTATATTCTATATTTTATTGGCATTTACCATACTTATACTGTATATACTTATACTGCACTGCTTCTTCCACTACCCATCATTTATATTATCACTACTGCATATTCCACCCATATTTATTCGGTATAAACTGTACTACACAGTCATCCATACTGTATGTATGAGAGTACATGAAACAACTCAAAAAAGCATGAACACACTTATATTCACATTTACAGTCACCACAGGAAGTCACATATCATACATATGAATCATGCAAGTCGGCAGGTCTGGTTAAAGAAAGTTCTTTGGGCTGGTTTCAGAAGATACTGTAGTGGAATTTCCACCAGTTACAATAAAAATCTTCTGTTTCCGCACTTTTGACTTTTGCAATATTTATTGACAGTGAGCATCAGATGAGATCCATGATGGGATGAACCTGGAGCTGTAGTAGATCCTGGAGAGAGGGAGAGAGAGAGAGAGAGTGTGTGTGTGTGTGTGTGTGTGCGATAGCATGAGCAGAAAACATTAGTTATTACTTTTATTTGAAATTTTTGAATGGTTTTGTTGTTATATTGAAATAAACATTATCTATAACAAACAACAGACTTGTTTTAGTATCCTTATTAAAAAAAGAAAGACATGACATTTCTGATGATGGAAGAGTGCAAATAACCATGTTTTTAAGAGAGAGCGACTCTTCTTTGGTCTATATTTCTAAATGTTCTTCGGTTGAGTCAGTGTCCAAAAATAGTCATTGAATAGTCATGTAACCGTTCTCCTGGATAAAAGCACGAGTGCACACCGTCACCCCAAACCATACATTTACCTTTAAAAAGACCTCTAATATGTTTCTGTGGAATTTTCTTAAGAGGTTTTCAGGAATGGTTATAATTATGAGGGTATGAACTGTAATGTGTGTGTGATGACTGAACACAGATTTAGCATTGTTTATGCACCTTTGCATCATATTTTTAATTGTCAAAAATTAGAGATGGTTTTAATCTTCTCGTAAATCTTGAGTGCAGACAAAAAAAGAGAGGATGTAACTAACAACTAGGTAAAAAACACAATATATTAGTAAGAAATGGCTCTTCACTTTTGAGAAAAGTCTAACCCTAACCCTAACCCTAACCCATGTAAATTGCTGTAATCATACAGTACTTTGCCATTATTTTAGCAACAGTGATTAACAGTATAGCAATAATTAACAACAACAACAAAAAAAAAAAAACAGCTATCTGCAGCTCACTGAAAATTATGGAACTTACGTACAAATCACAATTAACAAATCCTTCCATGCACTGTCAGTTTCTACCTAACAAAAAAAGAAGTCCATTTGACATGACTCAACATCCAGATAACACTAACCTCATGCCGATTAACATATACGTATGTCTGCAGAGATCTACTTCATATGGGAGGGTTAACATCTGCAGATGCTACTTATTAACAGAAAACAAAACTGTTTGAGTGTCTTTTATCACTCAGTGTAGTTCTAAACCAAACCTCCAAGGTGTGCAAACCATGTAATTACCTTTCATTGAGGTAATTAATCTACAGGTTAATTAGTTTTTCCTCCAGGACTGTGAATGTACTGCATAATATGCATCTTCAATAAAGACATGTGAAATTATAACTGTTTGTGTGCTATTAGCTTAAGTCCATTGTGTTTGTCTCTTGTTTTGATTTAAATGAAGATCAGATATTACAGAAAACCAGTTAATCCTAAGGATTTCACAGAAAATGGGTAAAAGAAAATGCAACTGACCAGAGATATATTTTTTACATTTATTTATTTAAAAGAAACAGGTTTGATGCCTGTCTGAAACTTATGCCCACCAACTGCAAAAAAAAAAAAAAAACGAGAGAAAGGAAAAGATTAATAATGGAGGCAGACTTGGATCATCCATCAAAAACGGGTTCAAGAATACATCACTGGCACAAATGATTAATGACATTATTGCAAAAGCAGATATCACAGAAAAAATTATGGTCGATATAAGATTATGCTAATATTACACACCGGTACACAGCCGCACAGACTCCCATCATGACTGCAATAAGCGCCACTCTTGGGTCCTGGGTTTCCACTGAAACCTATTTATGCAGCAGATATGAGCAGTATAGTATACAGTATAGTATGTATAGTATACAAATATAAGAAGTATAGTATATAGTTGTATATAATGCAACCATATGGACTATTCCCAAAGCAATAAAATAATATTATAATGAAGGAATGTCGAGTGGCACGCACCTCTATCAGAAACCCCAAACCAGGGAATGGGATGCTGCCTTTCAAGAGGAAACCTCCTGGTGTTTGATATTCAAACACAGTCCACTCCTTTACACACACAAACAGTTTTTTTTACTGATTTTTTTACATCATGTGGGAAGTTAATATGATTATAATTTGTCATATGCATGTGCCCATGTAACTTTCCACTGTAAAAATATCCTGAAAGTATTAATCCGCYAGGTTTACTCACAAACATGTTGCCACTGGTGGGGCAGTTTATACCCAACTTTCCAGTTAGTTTGTAGACTGGAGGGAATCCATCAGTGTAGTTGAAATGCAACAATATGTTAGCAGATACAACTGCACACAGCATAAGCACACACCTCACTGCAGGGAGGAAAATAAAGTTAAGCACACTAGCAATAGCCAGAATTGAAAAAACAAGCTTTTTCCCCCATCTGTGGCAATTCCTCTGTTGATGATCAATAAATTGATAAAATCAAATGTGAACAAGTATTTACCGTATGCAGAGAACGTGAGGGCATTTCGGTAAAMTCCGAAGAAAACAAAATCCTAAAAAAAAGAAGAAGAAAAAAAAAGCATAGCATCCATATCAGTTATAATCAGCATAAGGACAACAGTCTTTAACCCTCTGGGGACGGCAGTGTACACTGAACAGTTCTTGTGGTTGTGTCGTGGTGAGCAATCTGTTGAATATTGATTAACATCCCATAAAGTGATTCAAAATGTACTGTAGTTTTATTTAAACACACAGTTAGCTTCAATAATCTGAAAACAGTACATGAGTCAGATTGATTTACAGTCTGTTAAATTACTCCAAAATCACACTGACTATAAACTGCAGCCTGGAACATGTGCAGAAAGATTGTAAAATGACRTGTTTACCAACAGCAAGAAAGCTTTTTGATTATTACAAGGTGTCCATTATGGTCTTAGGTAAGTAAAGAAGCTGACCCCAGTAATTTGGATAAATAAATTATAAAAGTGTCCAGTTCTTTTCTACATGTGTAATGAAGGCAGGGCCAGTTGCTTATCCTCTTTGAATATGCAAGAGTGTGAGGTGTGTACCTGCTTACTATTCACACCTGTGCTCAGTAACATCCCACTAAATTCTGCACCTTACCCAACGCAGTATTCATCAAAAGGAAAGAATMATTTTAATGGTAAAATATATCCTGTACATGCATCAATAATGGATATAATTACATATTTCCTGCAATTGTATTGTGTACAGTAATGTTACACTTACCGAAGATGCAAAAGCAGAAGAAGAAGAAGAAGGTAATTGTCTGGAAGCCTACAGAGAGTCATTTTCTGAAAATAAGTGCCACCTGTAACAGGGTAAATTGTTTGAGCAGGAGTTTTAGAGATTGAAAGTTTTAATACTAAGGCATTTAACAACAATGTTCACAGAGATATAGGCCTGACAAAGTCCTGTAGTAGTGACGATGACCTTACACAAAGGGAAGGTATGGCCAGATCACGTAACTTCTCCGAGTCAGTAGTCCAGAATGTTAAACCAGAAAGGCTRGTTTAGCAAGCTAATTTACATTACATTTGCATGACCATTTCCATCCTGTTGCATTATAATAAAAAAAAATCCATCAATCTGTTTTACAATGTGTGCAGAATGTCACAGGCTTTCAGACACAATGATAAAAAGGTAAACCAAGAATACATGGAATGGAATACAGTGAAAAGGCTTAGTAAAGATTATTCTGATAAGCCGCAAGGCTACATCATTGAGATTTCACTTTCACAGGTCTCACCACACACACTCATAGGTTAAAGACCTGAGCTGAACCAAAGTATACCAAATGGTGTCCAACAATAGCATGTACATGGGAGTGCAGTGAAAAAAAAACACATACTATATAAATACAATATGAGGTAATACTGTATATTTAACAACCCATGTGGTACCAGGAGAACTCCCCCATATCATCCTTTAATTATAATTACAATATACTACATTATACCAATGTACAAATAACAAATTTTGATTTTAATATGTTAGTTCATAGAGGTTTACTCCTTACTCATAGTATGCTCTGCCTATCCTGAGCAATCTGCAGAAAATTTATTAATTTTTCAACAATTTTGAACAAAGGGAAAAAGCTAAACCATGTGACTAAAGTAAAGTTCCACAAGGTTTGGTTTAAGGCCCATTACTATTTTCTCCCTACTATGTGTATTCATTTTTACTGTTATGCTGATGACACACAGTTATATGTCTCAGCAAAGTCAGATGAGAAAAGCAAGCTTGATAAAGTTGAGCAATATGTGAAGGACATAAGAGTCTGGATGTTAATTAACTTTCTTTTGATTAATCCTGACAAGACAGAAGCATTGGGACTAGGACCACATCCAGCTAGAAGTAAGCTTTTTAATCTCACAGGAACTATGGATGGCCTTTCTGTTCCATAAAGTGTAATAGTAAAATACCTTGGTGTGATTATAGATTCCAATCTTTCATTTGAAGCTCATGTAGATAACATTACCAAGATAGAATTCTTTCATCTCAGAAATATTGCCAAGATAAAGAATATATTGCCACTAAACAATGCAGGAAAATTCGTTCATGCTTTTATTACCTCTGGACTGGACTATTATAACGCCTTACTGTCTGGTTGTTCCACTAGATGCATAATCCAGCACTAGTTAGGTCCAGAATGCTAGTGTCTTTATGATCTGCCACACCTACTTCAATCAAAGGATGCAGGCTGCTTGTCAGTACAGTGTATTATAAAACCTACAGCAAGGGGCAGAGCTTTTTCTTACAAAGCCCCAAAGTTATGGATTAGATTAGTTATGGATTACTATTTTGTAAATAGTCTTGGGTAAAGGAGCTAGGGGATATAGGGGATTCATAAACACAGAGTATTATGGTGAACTAGGAAGTTTAGATGCGGTCTTCCCCACTCTCATTGACCACCTAAGTGGTTCTCCCTTAGTTATGACATCATAGGACCATATGATCATCATGACGTCCTTGCTTGCACTCTGCACTATATATATTATATTATATAAACAATATATACAGTATATATATATATATATATATATATATATATATATATATATTATATATTCACCTTATACATTACATGACTGTGACCATACCTAACTGTTATCTATCTCTCTCTTCTCTCTCCCTGTCAAGCAACACATGTCATTTCTGAGCTGCCAGTGATCCAGACTCCCTCTGCCCTCTACCTCGTGTGGTCTGTTTGGGATGCGTGTGGGGACGGTTGTACTTTACCATGAAGATGGTCCTGGCCACGGTTGATGCAGACAGCTGTTCTCTGAGGACTTGTGACTACAGTCGCTCAATAGTTTAGGATTGAATTTACCTCATGCTAATCAGGGACAAACTAATATTTATAATTTATACTGTATACTGTATACATCCAATATTTCCTTTCATACTTATTCGCTTATTTTTTATTCTGTAAAGCTGCTTTGCGACAATGACCATTGTTAAAAGCGCTATATAAATATAACTAAACTGAATTAGTTTCTCAGGTCAGCATTTAAAGTGACTACTTTCAGGTGATGTTAAAGAATGATATGGATCATGCTGATTAGAAAGATATCTTGTTTTCCCAATGTGAATTGTTTATTCTGCACATCAGTATCGCTGTTCAGAGGCAGCCCTAACTGCGAAGGTCCCATGACTTAAGCCTAACTAARAATTTTTTGCAAGGACAAGGGTCCAACATTTTACATAATTAAAATCCACTTGCTGAAATAGTATGAATGTTGAATAGTTGTGTTGAAGTTTACTCAACCGTCAAACACAAACTACACAGCAGAAAGTTATTCACTGCAGTTTGATGGATAAGCGGGAGACTTGCGTCTGCAACCATGGAACGAAGTTAGACAAGTGGAATAGAAAAACAGAAAAAAAAAACAGGAGGAGACAGACAATTAATAGAATCTTTGGCAAAGGTAACAATTTTTCACACCTGTGCATAGTCACAAGTCACCTCAGGTCAATAGTGTCAGAATAGAGGCTGTGTGCACCTCTGGAGCACAAAGTCGGAAAATCAGTGTATATGGAGGCAGTAATAAAGTTTGTTGAATCCATAGCTTGCAAGACTAGAGTTTAGTGTCTTGACCTACACTATTCACTGCAGCCATGCACACACTAAGACGAATTCTTTAAAATATTTTTAATTAACATTATTTTCATATTATTCTTGATCCAACACCATGATATTCATATGTTTTTCCCACCCACTAAAGTTTATTTGATGAAGGAGAAGTACACCATTTTAAAAAATTAATAAAGAATAAAAGTTGAAAAATTACAGTGCCAAAAGAGAAAGAGAAAGCAAAGGAAAGATGAAAGGAGAGAGAGACATCCAAATAAAATAATATCAATGAAGGAAAAAGGAGAAAAATGCAAAGAAAAAAAATACAAAAGAATGTAAATACAGTGATGACAAGAGAAACAATGAAATGCATTAAACAATTGAAAGGAGGAAAAGAAAGCAGCCGAGGAGCAGGAGAAATACATAAAAATAAAAGCATTAAAGGGACAGATAAAGACAGAGTGTAGACTAGTAAGACAAAGAGAGCAAGGCATGGATAAAGATAAGAGGTAATCATTTTAATAAGTATTCTTTGGTATTATTTGTCACTCCATTGACCCGTTATGGGTTTTCTTACTTTAGCAAAACATAGAGAAGAGAGAGGCCCATTATCAACTATTAATCAACTGAAATACACAGGTAGTAATATCAGTAAATGTGTAATATCAGATATGTGAATTGACAATGAGTTATATTCTAATTGTACAAAAATAATTGTTTGTGAAAAGATTTGGAAGTTAGTGCATCAGTCAACCTGTTAATTTTTTTTTCTACACATCTGGATAAGATTGCTGTGGGGTGACGAGTGAAGGGAAGTTAAAGACAAGACTTAAAAAAAAAAAAAAGGGCCCCATATCAGTGTTCGCCTTGAGCCTCCAAATTGCTAAATCAGCCACTGTTCCTCCATCAGTAGATGTTATAAATGTAGATACAGGATCTTTCAGTGGAAATGTCTTTAAATGTGATGTCATTTTCACTTTTGGGGGTTTTTCACCGATTTTTCATTTTAAGTAATATAAATAAGAAATCAATAATAATTAAAAGATTACATTAAACTCATATGGTTGACAGAAATTCAAAGTTCTAACTACCAATTCTCTAAATCTTTACTGTAAGATATACACATTTCTAAAAAAAATAAAAGTATGATTACAAGTAGAAGAACGTATAACCTGAATATTACAGTAAATAATATAATTAAGTTTATGAGGCAAGTGTGTGTCCACTGTAGTCTCCAGCTTAGAGATGACGTGGTTCCTGTAGACACCCGACCGTCATCGTGCTGCCTCCAACACTTTAATCCCAAACATCAGAACACGGAAACAGTCTGAAAATCAGATGTCATTTTACCTCGCACAGGTGCGGCCTCTTCTCCCACACACTAACATTCATTAGGATGTCATTAATATGAGAACAGGAGGAGGAGAGAATGTCTCTTCAGTCAAAGCTCGTCCTTAATACAGGAACATGTTGGATTCTACCCATTTACTCAGTTTAGTAAAACTTTAGTAAATCTGAAAGACAATATATGGAAAGCTGAGACTTTACAGATTCTGGCAGTGTTTGTGTTGAGCATGGACGAGCGGGTCCTCACAGGTTAGGAACAGAAAAAAGAAGTAAGCAATGTTCACTTGAACATACTGGATATCAGCCACGATGCTTTCGACCTCGAAGAGTTAAACCTCAGGCAGATCCAGACATGCACTGACTGGAAGACCCGCGTTGTACCATTGGAGATGATGAAATCTCATGTAACAACGTGGTCTAAACCCCCAAGGTGAGTGGTATGTATGCCATTTTTTCCATTCATCTAAAGAAAAGACTTTACTCAAGATTACATACATTTTTTACTAGTTTGTTTAGAATTAAATTTTTGTATTGTGGTCTTTAATAATGTTTGTGTATAAAATTCTACTTTGATAAAGTCATTAATCAGCAAAACATGAGTAAAAAACAAATGTAAACACACACACCTATATAATTCTATATCTCAATAGGTCTACAAATACGAATGTTACATGAAAACAGCAGTCCCTGCCATATACAAACCATTCTTCTCGGATTTTGATGGCGGAGGTTCACTTTTCGTAATGGCGTGTCTTTGAAAATGAACGAAACAACGCAGTTTTTTGCTTTTATGCGCAGGGTTTTCGCGGGTTTTTGCCCCCAGTGTACGTCACTAACTATCGCTATCGTGGACACGTGACTATGTTATGTGCACAGTGTGTGTGTGTGTGTGTGTTTGTGTGTGGCTGTAACCAAAACTTGTGTTAAACATGATTTTTTAAACGCTGTTTGGAATCGGGGAGGCGGTCAATGTCATTCAGAACAAGCCTTTAACATATTCCAGTGAGGTATACAGACGTTGGAAGAATTTTAGCTCATTCTTCCAATTCTTCTACATAAATAATGCTTTTATTTTAACACAATTAATTAAAAAAAGAAATAAAACACTAGAGGCTATATCATTTTTAAAGCAAAAACAATATAACCAAACATATGAACTTCTTATTTGGACTAAAAGTATAAAGTGCAAACTTACTTTCACTAATAGGTTGGTTTTCTTGTTATTTTAGAAAAACAATAATAAGTACAACAACATACAAACCTCTTTTAGGGATTAAACTCTTTTTGGCAAACTTTTACCACTCTGGTTATTCTATCAAAATAAAAATATTATAACAAAGTATGTGGGATTTGTAAATTGCAAGCTGCAGACTTCACTCACTCACTCATCATCTATACTGCTTAATCCTGTATTCAGGGTCCATGGGGGGCCTGGAGCCTATCCCAGGAGACTTAAGGCACATGGCAGGGGACACCCTGGACCCCTKCCAATCCATCACAGGATTACATTCACACACTACCGGCAATTTGGAAATGCCAATTAGCCTAACCTACATGTCTTTGGAATGTGGGAGGAAACCCACCAAGCACGGGGAGAACATGCAAACAGAGACGGGAATCGAGCCTGGCCGGGGATCGAACCCGGACCCTGGCGGTGCAAGGCAGCAGTGCTAACCACTACACCACCATGCCGTCTGATGCAGGCTTCATTTACTTAAAAAGAGTTGTAAAAAAACAGTAAACCAGGTTTGTAAGAGAATTATTTTATATAAAAGGAGTTATTTCTACTCTCTTGTTCTCTTCCTCATAGATCTGATATTAACGTGTTAAATCTTCCAATCTTCCTGGCTCCTCTTGCATCTGTTCTTAAAGGTACTAAAACCCCACTCTCACCATCTCATTCTCTCTTTATGTCTCTCTCTATATATCTCTGTCTCTTTCCCCCCTCTTCCCCTAACTCAAGCCAACACTTCCTGATTCAACTCTGGACGTACATTTATCTAACTTCCACTCTTTTGTTCTTCAGGATCTCACCAGGACCTTTACAATGGTTTATGTTCTTTGTAGTAACCGATGTCGATGGCACAGGTGTTTGGTCATATAAAAACTTTAATTTTTGCTGTCTCGTCTGGCTCCAGAAAAGCTTATCGAAGCACAGCGGACAGACCTAGCAACTCGCTTCTTCTACTACGCAACTTTAAATCTTTACACAGTTCAAAATGAAACTTACATACTAAATAAAATCAAACAGGTGCCGGTATTTGACATGTTTTCAGCAAGGAATACAAGCCTGTCCACTGCATCCAGGTTGAGAGATGACCTGTGGAATGTTACAATGCCCCTAATGACACTAAAGACCCTCTCTGATGGGGCACTTATAACGGGAATAGAGAGGTACTTAGGAATAGGCCAGATTACTAAGCCTTGGAAAGTTTGCTTCATGTTGTTTTTCATGTTTCTGAAAAATATTTTCTACTTGGAAGCTCACATCGGGGGTCAATTAATTTTGAGCATATGAATAAATAAAACTGTCTTTTAGCTATGTAACGCTTCACATCTGTAATATCTTTTCATCAAGGCCCCTGCTTATCATATGAGATACACTAGGGAAAATGAGCCTGCTATATCACAGAAACTATGAAAGCTCACGTTGCCATGTGAAAGTGAAATTGTAAACACTCAAGACTACATAAATTGGGAACGCCAATTAATCTGCATGTCTTTGGACTGTGGGAGAAAACCAAAGTACCTGGAGGAAACCCATCGAGCACTGGGAGAACAGTCCAAACGCACAAAGTCGGGAATCTAACTTGGCCTGAAATTTAAACCGAACTCTGGAGGTGCAAGGCGACAGTGCTAACCACTACACCACTGTGCCGCCTACAAGGAGTAAATATTAAGGGAAAAAATTATTTTCTACTGTAAGAAAAAATGAGGAGTATGTCGCAGATCTTCACGAAGACAAAGTTTATTACAGTGTAATGGTAACAGAAAACATGCAACACTCTGGATTCAGTGGAGTCAAACTGAATACTGAGCTATTTCTGACTGAACCTTTATACCATTTTACACAGACCTTCTTGTTCTTCATGTAAATTCAAGTGAATTCGTTTTAACTGTAAAATACAGTCTTTGGACCATGGGAGGAAACCGGAGTTCCTGGAGGAAACCCACCAAGCACAGGGAGAACATGCAAAGTCCATACACACAGAGGCGGGAAACAAACCTGGACCCTGGAGGTGCAAGAAAACAATGCTAACCACTTAAGCCACCGTGCAGCCTCACTGGAATTCAATAACAACAATAATAAAAAACTATGCCAACTATTGCCAGACGCCCTTTGTCTTTAAAACCAAACTCTAACAGTCTAATCAACGTGCCACCATTAGAAATTGTAGTTATGGACGATGGGGGCTGGGGATTAAAGTTAAACAAACTTATTGGACTGCACGCAACAGTACTGTGTAAAGTTATACCGGGTGATTTACGAGCCTATCTGGATCTGTATTATTGGCTGTTATGACGTATGAGCCACAACACAAACAAATATTGTTCAAAACAAATAATGTCAGTTGGCTTCCTCAAAAAACTTCCGTACGCCACGGAACTCAAGCAAATCTCTGGCTGATTCGCTTTAACTTCGGGACGTTCTGAGTGAAACTGCGCTGGACACATGAGCACTCGTACCGCTGGGAGTATTTTGCGTTGAACGGGAAAAGCTTTATTGAGGCGAGCGTTTGTGACGTCACGTGTCCGCCGCCTGCTCGGTCACTTACCTGCTCGGTCACTTACCTGCTGTTTCTTTCAGAGAGACGTTGATGAGACGACACTGAGCGCAAGAACATGGAGGACGAAGGTTTATTTGACCTGCTGGACCGGTCCATCGACCTTCCTGATGCGGGAGTCATCAATTTTAAAGCCCTCCGCGGTCTCCTGCGCAACATGCTACAGCGGCTGCACGACATGGGGGAGACGCTGGACCAGCAGCTGCAGGAGGCCGCGGAGAGCAGCGAGCAAGAGGAGGAAGGCGAGGACGAATTGTCCAAGGTAAGTAGTCCTGTATCAGATAAACTCTCTTGGAGGAATGTCATTACCCAACACATGTATGTAATCTGCTTTTCTGTAGTAATCCACTTTTAATTGTTTAACTGCCTCATGAGAATAAACTGTAGCACAAACTTAGCTCTTATCTAGATACTGGCAGTCACTGTGAAGTTGTTTTAAAGCCTCTTAGTGTAGAAATGTACAATAAAACCACATAATCCCATTTTCTTATATCTCAGTGTATGAATCAAATACAAGAATTAGCAAAAGAGAATCAGGAGCTCAAGGACAAGTCAGGCATCATGGAGAAAGAAGTGGAGATGCTTCAAAATCAGCTTAATGAGGTATAATATATAAATTGCTTATTAATACACTCGCGCACTCGCACACACACATTTTAAAATTTGAATAGAAAAAAAAAGAATCTCATGGTTTTGTTTATCTAGTATGTGGCTGTGGAAGACATGCCTGGCATTTTGGACACCGAGAAACAAAAGATAATGGAGGTATGCTGATGGATTAGCACAATATGAAATTAATACAGGTTAAATAATGTACCTTAAAAAAAAAAAGAAAACTGCCTAATTAAGACATTGAGCAGGCTCTGATAATTTCCTGAGACTATCATCCAATATTTGTAGCTAAGAGAAATCAATTTAGTTGCGTGATTGCATTGCATAAATTCCTATGTTAAGGAATTGTGTCTTCTCAAGATAACATACTGTACATGGCGGATATATGATAAATTTCCATTACAGGAAGTAAGAGACATAATGGGTACCACTGGGCCACCTGATACAAGTGGAGAGATTAAATACGACAGTCTGGAAGCTCGTGTGCAGTGCCTGGAAGGTGACATAAATCTCTTAGAAAATAGAATAGAATTTTTCCAGTATTGCCAAGATATAKATTTTTATATAATATATACATTTATTATATAACTTCATATTTTACAGTAATGTTGGGGCATACGTTCTTTCAGGACTTGAGTTTGACAATATGTTTGGGAAAAAAAGGAATAATTACTAGTCTAAAGCATAGACTATGTTGAGTTGGACAACATATCTAAATCTGGTCATGGTGAATTATGTTTTAATATAAATTTTTTTGCTTAGGTGGCCAAGAAAACATACTGGATCAAATGAATCAATTAAAAACTCAGAGGGTGGAGAGCTCAGATGAGCCTCCCAAGCCTGAGGTGACAGTCAGCCAGAGCAAAGACCATGAACCAGAGCCACAGCCTTATTTGCAGACAGATGACCTCAGGTAAATTGTATTGTCAAGCCACAAGAAATGGATTTCTGAAAAGTTTAGGCAATAAACTTAAATAAAATAAATTAAAATAAGGCAATATTTGAATGTATTTAAACTAACTAAGAGTACATGGATTTGAAAACATGCAATGTGATCCTAAGATTCAGTTTAGTGTTCTCTGTATAATAATGACACTGCTATCTGTGGTCAAAAGCAAAGCAATTAAAATTGGTCATGATCCCTGAGAGGGGGGCGCAGGGGTATGGATAGAGGACCAGGAGGTTCTTTTCTCTTTAGCGTGGTTGATATACCATGGTGTTTACCTCGCTGTAGACAGTGTTATACATATCCCAGACTCCTGCTAAAGGAAACGATTTTCTCACGTAATGCTGAATATACCAGAATGTTGACATTTCGTAACAATAGACAGCATAAGTGTGTTACATGGTGTTGTCTTGTTAAATCTCTCTTGAAATTATTCTGCCACCTTTTTCAAACTCGTGACCACTTCTGTATGAGTGGAAATAATACTTAACTATGAATATTTTTTCCCTCCATCGAGAGACCCAACACAACTTCCTTTTCACTACTGGGAACAAGTGTGTCTGGAGCTAAGCCTGGTTTTAGTACTGTATATTTTGTCGTCTATATATATATATATATATATATATATATATACTTACACACACAAACACACACACAGGATGGTGAGTGGTCCTCAAGTGTCTATTACATACATAATCACACACTTTCTTACACTGTTATACACACTTTGACAGGGATGCAGTGCAGAAGCTGGATGAGGAGATGCAAAATGTGAAGCAAGACCTGCTGAGATTGGAACAGAAGGGCAGCACAGATACAGAAATCAAGGAAACGGTTAGAAGAGATGAAAAAATGTATCAAATTATATAGTGGAGTCTTCTCAGTTTTGTTTTACTCATGACATCTTACCTGCTTTTGGTAGCCACAGCAGGAAGATCAGGAACCCCCATGGCTACCAGGCATGGTGGATCTGAGCACGAAGATGAACTTGGTCTTTCAGCGCTATGAGAATCTGCAGAGCATTGTTACTGATCTTATGACACAGAAGGCCAGTGACAAGCCATTGCAAATCGCTGAAACGGTACAGACACAAACTTATATTATTTATTCTAGTGATAATCAAAATCATATATCTGGCAATCTTAGGACAGGATTATTAAAAAAATGTAAACTATTTCATAGGTATAAAAATACTTGTCTTCATCAGTTGGTATTGATAAGTATCCACATAAAAAGAAGCTTTTAGTTTCACCCACATATGTTGGGACATCATGTTGGTGCAGCTAGTAAGAAACTGCCACACTGTAATAAACTTGTGTCCCATCCACGCTGTGTTCCTTCCTCATGCCCAGTGTAATGGTGCACCTCCACAGCTTAAATAATGATAAAAACAGAAATTTATTAATTTAAGTAAGAGTCTGTGTTTCTGTGTATTTTTATGTGTACCCCAGATCTCAGAGGTAACAAGTGATGACCAGTCTGGGCATGAGAAGCCCGAGACTAGAGCCAGCCCACCAATAAGGGATCATGAGGAGGAACAAAGGCATATTGAGGTAAGAAACACTTGATATACTTTAGTGCAAGAAAGACAGAGCAAAGATTAGAGTACCATTCTTATACACATACAGAAGAAAAATACTCATAATTATGTGCTTATCTCTTAGAACCTGTACAAGTCTGTAAAGGAGCTGGATGAGAGGAAGGCAGACAAGATCGCACTGGAAATTGGAAAAGACATTGTAAGTTTCTTCAATTCTAGCATATTGCCAAATACAAAGTCCATTCAGTGTCACTTTCAGTCACTGAAACCATTTCCCCCCATTCAGGAATCTGACATGCAGGCACTGGAGAGCAGGATCGTTGTGTGTGATACAAATACAGTAGAGCTGAAAAAGGATCTTCAAGTGCTACACAACACCTTCACAGACCATGAGGAGACTTGTCAAAAGGTTACCGAGAAGGTCTTCAGAGAACTTGACTACAAGGTAAACAGAGCACACTTGCGACTGTAAACATGAACAGCCATTTTATGTTGTGGTAAAGCACAACCAAAGCAACTCACCATAATATGATTGTGTATGTTTCCTTTCTTCTTCTTCTTCTTTGTCTTTCGGCTGTTCCCTTTCAGGGGTCACCACAGCGAATAATTTGCCTCAACTTAATTCTATCCTCTGCASCAACTAACTTCATGTCCTCTCTCACTACCTCCATAAATCTCCTTTTTGGTCTTCCTCTACACCTCCTGCTTGGCAGTTCCAACCTCAGCATCCTTGTACTGATGTATTCACCATTCCTGTGAAATTTCTTTAGTGATTGCTTGGTCTAGCATATTTAATTTTTCTCAATTTCCATTCACATGCTAGAGCAAAAAAGAAAACTAAATGTCCACTGCTGCAGCTCTCCTTCAGTAGGAGTGACATAATTTAATGGGCTGTAAATTCAGAAGGAATTTATAAGTAGAAACAAGATTCTGTTTCTCTGCCTGAATATGCATCTCATAGTAATGTTGTGCATCTTTGTTTTTTAGGTGAACCATTATGAACTGGATCCTCTGAAGAAGCAGATAAAGTTGTGCCAGACAAGAATTCGCAAGCATGGCCAGCCTGACAGTGATTCTGCTGCTGCTCTCAAATTGTGAGTAATKGAAACAGTGTCAATCTGTTCAAGCCTTTTCCCTTAGTAACCAGATTCTAAAAGATGATGCTAAATCATGATAATTATCCCTTACAAAATGTATTCATGTGCCTCAAACATAAATGTAACTTTTCATGTGACGGACCAACCCAAATGTCACATAATTGTGATGTAGAAGTAAAATGATAAATGGTTTCTTAAAATTGTTACAAATAGACATCTGAAAAATGTGGTGTGGTCTTCAGCCCAACCTAATTCAGTACTTTGTAGAACCACCTTTTGCTACAATTACAGCTGCAAGTCTTTTGGGATATGTCTCTATCCGCTTTGGACATCTAGAGAGTGCAATCTTTGCCCATTCTTTGCAAAATAGCTCAGTTAGATTGGAAGCAATTATGAGCAATTTTCAGTCTTGCCACAGATTCACAATTGGATTTAGGTCTGGATTTGGGCCATTCTGGAAGGTGAACCTCCGCCCAAGTCTCAAGTTTTTTGCTCATTTCCTTATATTTGGCTCCATCCAGTTTCCCATCAACTCTGACCAGCTTTCCTGTCCCTACTAATGAAAAACACCCCATTTAGGCCAAAAAATAAAATTTGGTCGCATCTGACCAGAGCACTTTCTTCCACATTCTTCCACTTTCATCCACAGTTTGCTGTGCCCCCACATGGCTTCTCGCAAACTGCAAACAGGACTTCTTATTGCTTTTTTTCAATAATGGATTTTGTCCTGTCACTCTTTCAAAAAGGCCATATTTGTTAAGTGCATGACTAGTTCTCCTGTGGACAGATACTCCCATCTGAGCTGTGGATCTCTGCAGCTCTTCTAGAGATCCCATGGGCCTCTTGGTTGCTTTGTCTTGCCCGGCCTGGCAGTTTAGGTGGACATCCATGTCTTAGTATGTCTGCAGTTGTGCAATACTCATTTTCAGATGATTGATTGAATAGTACTCAATCAATAGTAAATGTTCAAAGCTTAAGATATTTTTAATAACCTTACCATAACTTCTCCACAACTGTATCGATGACCTGCCATGTGTGTTCCTTGGGCTTCATGATGCTGTTTATTCACTATTGTTGTTTAACAAAACTTTGAGGGCTTCACAGAACAGCTTGTATTTATACAAGGTATATAAGTTAAAATTCCACACAGGTGGACACTCTATTTACTAATGAGGTGATTTCTGAAGGCAATTGGTTCCACTGGATTTAGGTTAGGGGTATCAGAGTAAAGGGGGCTAAATACAGATAATTATTTGTAAAAGGTTTTACTTACTTCTGCAAGTTTTGCACTTCACAATTATATGCCACTTTGTGTTGGTCGGTCATATAAAATACATTTACATTTGTGGTTATAATGTGATGGAATGTGGAAAAGTTCAAGGGGGTATGAATACTTTTGCAAGGCACTGTATTATAATATTAATTTGTTTTCTTTAAATGCAAAAAAAAACTTTTTGCTTATTTGTACAGTTGGATTTGAATATAATTGCTCAAGGTGGGTTCTTCTGTGCCAGGGTATTGATTACTGTATTGGACATTTAGTCTCTCAATTTAGTCTCTCATAACAATCGATAAGCTGTACATCCCTTTTCCATCTGACTTTTGGCCCTAGCCTTCACAGACTCAGCTTTGATGATTAACAACCTGCTGCTTTGCTGTTTTAATAAAATGTATATGAGGAATACAGTACTTAAAATAGATCAAAGTTTTGACTTATAGCAAACCCTGGAATCATATTCCCATTTCATTCTTCGTTGTGTTCCTCTACTACTACGTTTAATTGAGTATTATGATGATTATGATTGTTATTATCAATATTACTAATTATTATAATAATACTCTTCTTTCTTTTTTTTACTATCAGTCCGCTGAAGACAAGATTCAGCTGCCTCTCCTGTGATCGCCCTGTCTACATGGTTACTCCTGGACCGTATGTTTGCTTTCTTGTTGAGCTTTAACCCTCATGTTGTGTTCATTTTTGGCTCATATTCGTAATGTTCCCAGTCACTTTTGAAAGATGGTGTTCCCACTATATTTTGGGGTCATTTTATTTCATTATAAATCCACAATAATTTATATATTATCACCTAATATTGTATTATATCTATTTGTCAACTTTAGCTCTTGTGAACATTACAAGTTGTTCATMATATAGATTTATCACATTTTAACTATACCAAATACTAAGATGAAACCTATTGTACTATCACTGAGTACTTCATTGAAATGTTGACCAAAGTCACTTTTTTAAAACAAGTAAAAAATATGTCATAAAATAACAACTTTTGTGTTCTCAGTCAAAACTAACTGGTATGATACATTTATTGAAAACAAAAGCCCAAATGTACACAGGAAAAAATTAACTATGTTACAAGTACCACCCCCCACTTTTTTTCCTCATGAACACCCTCAGCCAGATTGCCTGTGTACACTTGCCTGTTTCAGGCATAACATGTCTTTGCATCACATGCTGCCCATATCTTTATACCATACTTAGATGCTTTGTTTGGCATATACTGCTTAAATGGGCACGTGTGTGTGGTGGTAATTAAAGCGATTCACACTTGACAGTATATGGAAGGTCTGCAAAGACATTGTATTGTGAAAAATTCCCCGACCAGTGTCTGCATGCCATAAGCTGCATGCAGATTGTTGTGGGATCTGTAGAGACCACATAAAAATAAACACATCCACGTAGGCTTTAATATTCACCAGGTCTACTACCTCTTTCCGGGTGTTTCCATAAACCCTTTTTGGAAGGGTTTATGGTTACAGTGGAGTCTGTGAGGAAAAGTTTAAAACAGAACATGATGTCATCCACTCAGGMTATGGCATATCTGGTTATGGTTTGGTTCTGTTTTTGGAAGAAAGGAGACCACAACTTCAGCTGGGTCTTCTTCATCATCAGTGTCAAAGTCTTCCTCCTCTGAGTTGTACTCTGTCATCTCTGACTCTTCCTCTTTTAAAACCTCATCACTGCCAACGTGGCTTCTTACCTAACTACTGTCATTGTCAAATATAATTCCCCAGCTTCTTGTGCAGTATATATCTGAGCCATCGTGCTGCTAAGGCCCTAAAAAGTCTTTATATATCGGAGCTGAAAGAAAGTTGTATGAATGTTGCAGTTTTGTTTTTCAACAGGTGTGGTAAAAATTATGTTGTCGATAGGTTCCTGTGCAAGTTGCCATGGAAGCCTACAAGGGGCATAAGAAGTGTGTGTTTGTGTGTGTGCGCGCGCGCTCAAGGACACCTGAATGTTTAGGTATGGTAAAGGAGTGTAGAAATGTGCTTGAACTCCTTTTTTAATACACTGATTTTATCTTACTCCTTCATTTCCAAAGATGCACATAAAGTTTATGTTTTCAAATGCCATGTGTGAACAAAGTCATTGAACCTCATGAGAAATGAGTAAAATTTACTGCACAGTTTTGGAGGGGAAACTTGTAAGACTGGAACACAACATGAGGGTTAAATACATTCAGATGTATTGTACCTGATTATTTATTTATTGTGCTAAATATGTGCTCCATGCTGTCCTGTGCTTTTTCATTTCTTTTATTGGATGCTCTTAGATGCTGGCCATCAGTTCCAAAGCTTCCTAATTTACCCACCCCAAAGCACTACAGCAGGTAAAGAGACTTTTTTAAAGTAGGTTATATTCTGGCTAAAACACACACACACACACACACCACACACCACACACACACACACACACACACAGATTTATAGGTGATGCATAAAGTGCAACAATCAAGGACAGCAATCAACAAATAAGTAAGGAGAAAAATATTTCATAAAACAATTAACTTTTGTTCTGCTTATTTTATGGAAATACTAAATCCTCATTTTTATACCCATAATGAATATGTTCATAACCTTTTAGTTATGCTTTAGGTGACTCACTTTAAGGTTTTTAATTTCCAGGCTGAGGCCAGTCACTAACCTGGGCCCGTGTGAGAGCTTACCTACCAAGAAAAGCATGGAAAAGATCACGATGTTTGGAAAAAATGATCCTTATGAGGCACATGTCTGCAAAGGCAAGATTTCCTTTATCCCATACCAAATTACAAGTTAAATATACTTTCTGCTTATAATGTTGTGATAGCAGACAGTTGGCAGCAGATAAAAATTAGACATTAGATTTTTTTTTATTACCTAATATTTCAGTTTCCTAGTTAAAGTGATTAGCTTGATGTAGAAATTAATTGAGCGTTATATATTTGCATCTAAAGTATTATTTTCTTCACAGTTTGCCTTTTTACGTTTCTTCCATTTTCAGCAGTGCCTCTAAAAAATAAACTGGGCTTTTTAGAAGAAAGTTCGTAGAAATTTAGAAATTTTAGTAAAAAATAGTTTCAGAGAGGACAAAAGGGCAGGCACAAAAGGGCTGGCAATGCCACTTATCTGGTCAGTTATCTAAAAGCTTTTCATGCAAGTGATCTATTTTAAAAATATGTGATATCTATTATTAGCAACAAATCATGAGCAGTAGCAACGGGATTTGTCTAGCGTGCACCTTATAATAGCAGAAGATTTGCTAAGCGCTGTCCAAAAGCAAGGTGGCACAGTGATTCCTTGGTTATCATTGTCACCTTGAATTGGGAGTTTGAAGGTTGACTCTAGACTCCAGCTTCTGCCATGACATTAATGTGCTTGCTGGGTGTATATAATCTTCTGATGTCCAACTCTTATTTTCTTTTCTTTTGTGCTGCATTATTTTAGCAAGCAAATTTGCCAAACAGCATCTGTCATTGGAGACTGCAGCTGTATGGTTTACGGGGCGAATTTGCTTYGAAATGCAAAAAAAGTAGTCATCAGATATTAATGTCCTTTTTGCCTATAAGAAAACACTTATTTTCAGTTATCTTATCAGCCCCATATCACCTCATCCTTAATATTAAGAATGTGTTATAAAAGTGATCAAATATACAGATTTAAAAAAGTTAAATTCAAGTTAAACTGGAACCTTTGTGCCAAATAACACAACATAGTTATGAGAGTTAAAAGCTTTTTTCTGTATATAATCCCCTTCTACAATAATCCACTTATCCTAGCATTTCACTAGTGCTTGGAGAGCATCAAGGCTAGTACGCTGAAGCCATGATCACATTGCCTGCTTCATATGATCATCACTGCCTCTCAAGAGCTCTTGAACTGAGGTCAAGGACATTAGTGTAATTAGTGCAGCAAGGCCATCATAGCTGTTTTGCTCTCATAACTGTTCTCTTATTATGCAAAATCAAAAGTCCTGGAATGACTTGAACATCCCTCATAAAAGAAACATCCAGTAAACCATTCATAAAAAAAGTGTGATTGCATTGGAGTTTATTTAAATTAAGACATTTATTTTGCTTATGGTGCTGCTTAAACACCCCTGTGTTCTCTGAAACACATTATATTTGTAATGATAACAGGTGATCATCTGAAATGAGCCTTTCATTTCCCAGGTCCCTGCGTGGAGCATGAAAATCTGTGGTTTCCCGAGGACTCATTACCACTGATTGTACAGTCCCAACAGCACGTTTCTTCGGTGCTGGCAGACAGGAAACGCTTACCTAATGAAGAATGCGCACAAAGAAAGTCACACTGAAGTGAGAAACACCTAGTTTGGTTTAGAACATGAAAGACAAAGCAAAGAGCAAGGTCGGTGCAATACTGCCATTAGAGTGCAATTACAATACACACACAAAAAAGAGATTAATACTTCATCACCTGTAAAGGAATTGTGGAAATAGCAAAGGGCATTGGGAGTGTCTAACACAATTTTAACATATTATTAAGTCCATTCAGCCTTGTGGACAGTGGCTGAATCTGTTCTCCTTAATTAGTTTCAGGATCTATGCAAAAAATTGGACAAAGTGGTTGCAGACCAAATTTAATACTATTTAACAATCAATAAGCTACACAGTCATTTTTTACATCTGGCTTTTGGACCCTACACTTTACAGAGAAACAGCGTTGGTGGTTAACAACCTGCCGTGTGCTGCTAATGCAGAAAAATTCCCATTTTATGTATTTGTGCATTTGATCATGAGATTTACGTCTGTGGCCCAGTTTCTTCCACTGTAATGTGCAGCTTTTTGTAACTGTATTTGTAGTTTTAATGTAAACAACATCAAGATCTTGCTTAAATGCATTCATCTTCTCTAAATCACAAAACTGAAATACTTGTTATCCTGTTTAGATGGAATGTGTCTGCAGAATAGAGTATTTAAAAATAGATCAGCCATAGTTTTGACTAGTGTCAAACCCTGGAATATTAATCCCCTTTTATTATTCCTCTACTAGTACTTATTATTATTATTATTATTATTTAATAGTTTATATTCTGGCTAAATAATCCACAAAAAAGTATAGATGATAAGAAGTCTAACATAAGGTACAAAGTGACAAGTATTTTATCGTACTGAGAGAAAATGTGAGAGCTTAGCTACAACAGAAAATCATGGAATAAATCATGTTGTTCAGAGAAAGTGACTTTGTGGTGACTGTGGTTTTGATGTGCAAGTCTAGAAAGGCCTTACCCCGCCTATCCCTTACCTTATTATGAGTAAGTACAATTTCTGCTTGTAATTTCTCATGGTAGCTGGGATGAGAAGGTCAGCAGCAACAGGTAAAAGATCTTGTCTGAAGTTCCTGCATCTATTATATGCCTCAACATTGGCCTTATTCATCAGTGCTACTAAAAAGTAAAATGAACCTGTCACATAAATTATGGAATTGTTTATTTTAATGTAAGTTCAAAGTTGGATTTTGTTTTGTTAGATATTTTGTCCTGTCGTGTTTGTGTCACTGCAGGTGACCGCTAAATCAAGGACATGGTCAACCACAGTCAATTGCTGACATCTAGTGGAGAAATCCTACAAAGCTGTTCTCTTTCAACAGGAGTGTCCTGACACAGCAAAATCCTTCCGGTGGGTCTCAGATGCTTGTCAACACGAACAAGTACAGTAAGCTTCCAGTAGATTTTTAAGCACAATGCATAGTGTTACAAAATCTGACACTTCAAAATGAAAATGTCTGATGTGTGGAAAGTTGTGTATGTACAATGGAACCTTGGGTCACGAACTAAATTAATTTTTAAGTTCTGTCCATAMCCTGATTTGGTCGTAGACTTTTTCCATAGGAATACATGTGCATAGAATGAATGTGTTCTCTGTCACTATGAACTATTGTATATTTAACTTTTGATTTATTTAGTTTATGTCATAAAATATAAAACAAAGTATGAAAAGCCTTATCTATACAAAAATAATACAGCACTAAATATAAACAGTCCAGGAGAGAGTGAACACTTAATTTTTACATGTATTGTTTGTGCACCTTCCTTAGGAAGACTCATTGGTGTGAAGGAGTGGAGGAGAGGAAAATGGATGGGGAGGAGGTTAGTATTTGGAAGGAGAGTCCACATCCGTAACAATAAGGCAATTCTCCTTCATGGCTCTCTCTCTTTTTTTGTTTCTTTGCCTCTGGTACGTACTTGGCCGATTTCACAMAAAAAAACATTSAKAGAAGTTAGTGTTTTCTGCACTGCAATTAACACCTGCATAAACAAAACAAAACAAAAAACATTTTATTGTTCATAAGCTGTAGCACTCTGTTCGCCACAGTTTTGTCCGGGTGATACTTCCCAGCAAAGGCTTGGATGTCACTCCACATTGCACAAAATTATTTCATCATATGTGTGATCTGCGACCGTGACTGAGCAAAACTGGTGCTGGGTAACGCACTTCTTCTTTTGTTCAGTTGATAGCAACAGACTAAGAAAATTTTTACCTAGATGGTATCCAAGGACCAGTGAAACACTGGGATAAATGCATAAATGTAGCAGTGTACCTATTTCGATAATAGGGGTTGACTTGAATAACCCTTGAAAAAAACAAACAAAAAAAACAAACAAATAAGCAATGAAAAACAATTAAACCACGTTGGAGTTTACAGAACCAAATTTTGCTCATTGTACTGCTAAAACATCACTGTATACTTAGAAACAAATGGAGCGATTGATCCTCTGAAATTAACCTTCCATTTCCCAGGTCCCGGCCTGGAGAATGAAAAGCTGTGGTGTCTTGAGGATATGCTTATTGCTGCCAGTTGTACATTCCCAACAGCAGGTTTCTTCATTGCCGTCAGGCAAGAAAAACTGTTCGACCTTGCTTCTTGACTAAAATACATAGGGACACTTTGTAATAATGGAAACTGAGTAAATGTCAATTATGTATAAGCTAAATAATTAAATATAATAATGAGAGAAATAATCTAAATAACATACAAGCCAAATATTCAGGCAAAGTTAATAATCAGTTACTAATGTACACTGCCCGAACATTGGATCCAGTATATAATTACTTCAGCTGCCAACAAGGGTCAATAATATGACTCTTCTGTTTCAGAGAGGTCAAATTATTGGCCTGCTTCAAGCAAAAAAAAAAAAAAAAACAGCAAGAAGATGCTGAAACTACTCAAATTGGGTTAAGCAAAGACCAATGCATTAAAACCTGGAAGGATAGTGGTGAACCATCAGTTTTAAGAAAGAAATGTTGTCAGAAAAAAAAAAGGTTTAGCAATGTTTAGCAATGTGTGTCCAAAAAATGAGGCTGACTGCCTGAATATACTGAATGATCAGGTTTTCCCATCAATGGATTTTTTCTTCCTCAATGGCACAAGCATATTCCAAGATGATGCAAGGATTTATCAGGCTTAGTTTGTGAAAGAGTGGCTCAAGGAGCATGAGACATTATTTCTACATGTGGATTGGCCACCACACATGGATTGTGTGCATATTTACCCCATGAAGAATCTTTGAGATGTGCTGGAGAAGGTTTTGTGCAGCGGTCTGTCTCTTCCATCATCAATACAAGATATTGGATAGAACTTAATGCGACTCTGGACAGAAATTGATGTTGTGATATTGCATATGCTTTTTAAAATGATGCCATGGCTAATATGTGCCATAGTCATAGCAAAAGACAGTCCAATAAAATAGTGTGTGTGACTGACTTTTTTTGGCCGAGCAATATGACAGGAACAGATGTAGTCATTTTAAACAGCCAGCCAAACTGCAATAGTTCCCAAGTCGACCCATGCTTGGAACGCGATTTCCCGTGATGACACTGTGAACTTAGCCCTGCGCAGTATATGCACTATATACCATATGCAATGCCATACTATGTATTTTTGTCAGGAGAACAGTGCTTCAGTTGACAGCAGTATCAGAGGACCAACCTTTAAATTATGCTTTAATGGTCAGACCTTTCAGCCATATAAGACATCATGCCACTAGAAGTTACTGCATTGTGTACATATTTTCATTTGATCATTACATCAAGATTGTCATCTGGAAGCTTTGTATTCTCAGGTTCTATCATTCTCATATACTTTCAAAATAATAAAATTAATATCTTAAAATGTCAACTTGACAATATATATTTTGTTGTAGTAGCTAATAATGGTGTACCATCATGTTTTACATTAATAACTCACACCTGTGGACAAAGAGAGGCAATTTAACAATTGTGATGATCTTTTGTCTTGTAAATGTTATATTCTTCATGCACATTGGTGGGGGTTCACATAAAACATTACGTAAAAACTAAAGTTACACAATGCCAATTATAATTATTTATTTAAAACATTTAGGACAAGAAGTTCTTCGACTTCATGCATGGTGAAATCGTTAAAAAAGCTGCCTTGGTTTCTGTCGTGATGCAAATGCATTGCAGGAATACAAGAATATTATAATACACATGCGCACCAGAAACCAGAGTACCCGAAGGAAACCCACCAACGTGAGAACATGCAAACTCCATGCACACACCTTGAAGCGGTACTCAATTCCAGATCCCGGAGGTGCAACGCGACAGTGCTAACCACTAAGCCGCCATGCCACAGCTGTGTACACTCAAGTAATTTAATACAAATACATAAAATGTACATATAAATGTGATTCTTTTAATTTGTGCCATGAATGATGCCAACAACTCCATGAATGCAGCTTGTTTTTTTTCGTTGACTTTGAACTGCATTTTAGGGATAATGTATGAATCTGTGCATGATCTTTGGTGCTATAAGAGCAAAGTTTAATTTATTATTTCCAACACTGTTGTCTGTGTCAGTGGCGGTTCTACACAGTGGCGGTTACTCCCAGGGCGAGGCCGCCTCTGGGCGTCCCCCACTTCCCCTCCGCCGCACACAATTAAAAAAAATACACAAAATCATAATATTGCAGAAACAATGTTGTTTTCTTGCACAAATCACTCAATAATCACAAGACAATATCACAAAAAATCTTTGAACTTAAATAAATTTACTGTCTTTTACATATTACTTTTATTAAGAATCAAATACTGATAAAATATAGTTAAATATTGTGTAAATAAATAATCTAAAAAGCCCACCACACTTCAGAAAAATATAAATAATAACACTGAACTGGCCTTCCTTGATGCAAAATCATCAATAATGTTATCGTACAAGATGTGCCCCTCTATTGAGTGATCGATTCTGATGATAGCAAGGCCAGTGAGCTGTTCTTGAGACATGGTTGATCTCAGATATTACTTGATCAACTTCAGTTTTGAAAAGCTCCTCTCTGCTTGAGCCACAGTCACTGGCCGAGTAAGTGCAATCTTGAGAGCAGTCCAAAAGTTGGGGTAGATCTCCGATAGATCCTTTTCATGAATAAAAGTGATGAGCTCAAGGAGGGTCATGGTTTTTGATGGCAGGGGAAGGAACTTCTTGAATTCCTGCACAAGCTCTCTACTGTCCAAATCAGAGTGCCCTTCAAAGTGCAGTGTGGTGTCTAGTGTATTGCATTGCTCTGCCAGCTCCTCATCTGCAAAGCTAGGCTAGCAAGACGGCTAACAAACCTAACGTTATTACACTAATCATCATTAGAACTTCATTGACATGATACAGTAATCATACAGAGAGACCGTTGTTGCATACCTTTAATCTTTTGCTTGTTTCTCCTCTTCTTCTCCCCCACTGTCAATCACAACTAGAAGTCAGGACTAAACCGATTCACCTCCACATAATCATTTATTCGTTTTATTGCCATTTTTATTAGCCATTTCACATAATTTTGAAAAAAAAAGCAAATTAAATTATAGCTCTGTGTTTATAATATTTTAAATGAAATGTGTGCCGCTATTTGTAAGAAAGTCAAGGTGTTTAGCCCACCATTGGATGGATTTCCCCTCCTTTTGGGAGAGGTGAAATTTCCTCCGCTCCCCCTCCCCTCTGCTCCACTGTCCACTTCTCACAGCTTCAGCTTCAGTGCAGCACCTTTTCACAGGTGCACCTCTGCACAGGGGCGCCGCCACGCCAAAGTCAG
>QMIH01000949.1:6796-35615 GCA_003987875.1 Clarias batrachus
ATATAAAAATAAAAAAAAAAACATCACACTGTTAAGGTTTGTTGGACTACCTTTAGGTTTGGTTCCAACAACCTTATGCAATGTCACAACATATACACTTCCTGTCAAAAGTTCAGACACACCTTCTAATTTAATTATCTTTCCTGATTTTTATTCCTTTCTACATTGTCAAACAATGCTGAAGCCACCAAAATATGCAATAATCTCTTTTGGAAAGTTACTATTGAGATCTGTCTGCTACTGATGGACCTCATCATAAATTGGTTATTTCTGAGACTGGTAACTTTAAATGCACTTCTCCTCTGAAGCAGAGGTAGGTTTTGGTCTTGCTTTCCTGGGATGATCTTCATGAGAGCTTCATTATGGTGTTTGATGTGTTTGACACTTTGACAATACTGTTCTTGCGAGATCTATTCCAGAACAGCTGAGCATCATGTCTTAAAATAACAACTGACTATTGTTGTTATTTAATTATATAATTCCATATGTGAGGTTTCATCGTTTTAAGATCTCCATTATTGTTTCTAGAATGTAGAAAATAAATTACTAAACAAACAAAAAATAAATAAAAATGAGAAGGTGTGTCTGTTTGACACACCAATGACCTGTAGGGTGCTGTTTTGAAAGTCTGTCATGATTTTTCTCACAGTCTAATAAGATTTTTTCATTTTTCCATCCAGCCATGGCTTCAAATCTGAAAACACCTTGGTTTTAATGGTTGGTACAGGCTCAGTGCAGATGTATATGTAGGCAAAGTCGGGCATTGGGGGCCACTTTTCTCCAGACTCGGATTGGACTATTGCCTGGTGCTGTACAGTATGCATATGCTGGCTTTTTGTATTAAGTAGGCACTACAAAATAATTAATTTGTAAATGCTGACTTATTTTATGTAGGTTTATTAAATTACCGTTACATTACATTGCATTAATTAAGCAGTTAAATTGCCAGTTGTTTTGCCTGTAAATTTCAATTTGAGTTAAATCGCCAGTTAAGGTGCCTTTGTCCTAGTGGTTACTGGGGATGCCATGTTAATTCGACAACATATTAATTATCCCATTAAAGGCCCTATGTATTTACTAAATTCAAGGTTCTTTTTGCCACAAGCAGTGTAAATTATGTTGTGGAATAATGAACAGATGAAGTGCAAGAATTAAAAGAGTTCAGAGAATTACTCTGATTCCTGTCTGCAGCAAACATTCAAAAATCCATTTATAGACAAATGAGCACTGATGCAACATTGAGCATATTATAGCTTAGGCTTCAAGATTATTCAGAGCAGAGAAAGCATATACAGTGTCAAAAAAATGTGTCTGGCTGTGTAATGGTCTGTGGAATAGTGTAGATCATACATACAAAGAACACATTTTGAGGTAATAACTGGTCATGCTGTACTGCATATAGTGAGACATCTTTAATGTCACACTGAAACCTTTACTTGGATAGTTCATTCAACAATAGTTTCAAATGTATTCCAAAAAAGACACATAATTTCATATGGGTTGGTTCTCCCGAATATCACCCTTGGATGATCAGTGAAAGTGAAAGGGAGGAATATAATTTCAGAGTGATAATAAGATCCAAACCTTGATTAAAGTATTAGCCACTAAGGTGTGGATAACTTTAATTTTTCCTTCTTTTTTTTTTTACAAGTCAACCAATTACTTGTTTTTAAATCTCAAGTTTCTTTACTCTTTAGAAACTCAAATGAAGCAGAAAGTATGCAGTATATTAAACATTACAGTATATGTATAAAACATATAAATGTTGTGACAAAAAGATGTTTCGAGTCAGACTACAAGTCAGCAATTTTCCTATCTTAATGTGTACAACAGTTGACTTTTCTCAAAGTCCACAAGAGAAAAATTCAGGTCATAAGAGGATAAAAGCCAAGTCACTTACCCTGTATTCCTTAATTTTCCAATTATTGGTAAGTCTGTGTCCATAATAGCCCCTTCCCCTCTTCTGTGGTCTTCTGCTGCTGTAACACATTCACTTTAAGGTTCAATGTTTTCTACAGTATATACTGAGATGATTTTCTTTTCCAAACACCATGCTGACTTGTACTTAAAATGTCTATGCATTTACAAAAGGATTGAATAGAAACATTCTACATTTATGGAACACATGATAAGACTTGATTTGAGCAATTTATTACATTCATGAAGCTATTATTAGAATTGTATAGTGTAAGTCTTGTACATGTCAGGGATAACCTCTAGAGGGCGCCAAAGCGCCCTTTGTTTTTGTTGCGTAGTTCTTTTTTAGTTTCAGTGTTACACTTCATTTCCCGGTTGGCAACTCGGTCAGGTCACGTGGGCGCGCACCTGATCCGAGTTGATAATTAGTTTCATTATATAAGTTGTGTTTGAGTTMTAGKTYTTGKCTTGCATTTGTTACAATAAGTTGAAGGTGGATCTCTTGTTTGTTCTATACGTGTTTTAGTTTCGTTTTTGATATCAAGTGTTTTGTTTCATTTATTTCCCTGTTTTATGTGTTTATGTTAAATAAATATATCGTTTCCCTGAACCATCTGGATCCTCTGCATTTATGCCTCACACAACCCCGGAGCGTGACAGTACAGTATATGCACTCCTGCACAATATTATGAAAGGCCTATTTAAAAAGATTAAAGATAATATTTTATGTGACTTTGGCTTTACATGAAAGAGAAAAGAGATTATGGAATATAATTAATTTAAAGAGACAGATTCTGATTGTTTTTGTATTTTTTTGTTTATCATTGTGTTGGCTTGTTTTTGGGAGATTAAAAAAAATTGTATACGTTTGAAAAAAAAATTCTCAGATTACATGGGTAGTTAATGCAAAAACACTAGAGGCAAGTAGCTTACAATTAAACCTGATTCTCTGGAGCTGTGAAGTAACCCGGAACAACTAATTTCCTAGATAATTTATATATTGAATGATGAATGAATGATGTGAAAATGCTAAACATCCCTTGCATGTAAAATAATAAGCATGCCTTCAAAATGTAAATTTTTTTGGCTCAGTGTGTTAGTAATCTAAGTCAATCCACATTCATTTATAAAATATCTAAATTTGAGTAAATGAAATAGAGCAGCCTGGTCTTAGTACTGTTGTAGATTTTACATATCTATGCAGGTTCCCCACAAGAGAAATGGGAGTCCATATTTGATATCTGATGGCCTTTCAGCTTTATGCACACGTGGATCTGTCTTTGGTTTAGGCAGTCTCTGAATGCCAGTGATGCCCCTTTTTGGCATATTAGCAAATGAATGATTTTCCAAGTGAAGGTCAATATATGCAGCCGATTGGTATGAGTTAAAGGTCAGAGACATTGAATCAGTGCTACAGGCTGTCGCAGTCACATAAATCACCTCGACTATTTGTTTGTGTTATCTTTCTATTTGTTTTTACAAGATTTAAGGCATATTCAAGTCAGTCTAAGTTTTAAGTTTTTTCTAAGTCATTCTAGTTTGGGGTTTGGACCCATGGAGGGTGGAGGTTGACAACATGAAATAAATTAATAAATATGTTGGAAAATATAAAATAAATGTGTGTAGTGAATTGAATTCAGGTTGAAAAACAAAACAAAAAAACAACCTGAGATGGCAATTGGAAGAAACCTTGAAATGAACCAGACTCAACAGGGAACCCATCCTCATTTGGGTGATATCAGGTAGCAAGGATTAATTTGCAGTCATAGTATGTGTTACGAGGCTGTAAGTTCAGTATAACAGGAAAGGGGTTTAAGTTAATATGACATGCCTGACAGCCTGTCTAGTCCTGTTGCTTTGGCGATGTCAGTCTTTCAGAGTTCATCTCACCTTACGTGGCTGTGGTGCAAAAGTCTCCTTCTGCATGGGTCTTTTAATGAGCGTTTCAACTGTAAAGTTTTGGTCATCAAAAAATAGAAAGAATTATTCAGAGGATCAGGGAGCGCCAATGACCTGTGGGGTGCTGTTTTTAAAGTCTGTCATGAATTTTTTTCACAGATTTTTTCATTTTCCCATCCAGCCATGGCTTCTGATCTGAAAACACCGTGGTGGTTTTAATGGTTGGTATAGGCTCAGTGCAGAAGTATATGTAGGCAAAGACGGCCACTTTTCTCCAGACTTGGATATTTTTGATTGTTGTTCTTGTTTTGCAGATTGTTTGTTTGTAAGTTGGAATAATTATCATGAAGACGTGATCAGATACTGAGAAGTGGTGATGAGACTTTGTAAGCTCTGGGGATGCTTGAGTATATTCCATTCAAGATGAAGGAATTTCTCCAGTTGGGAAATTCACCTTTTTATAAAAATTTGTGATCAGATAACTCAAATTATGATGACCAACATTTGTAGTGTAAGCGTAAAAAATATTATGATGCATTTTATATTTTCATGCAGAGAAGTGTTGTCTAATCGGCATCCCAATATTGCCTTTTATTTGTTTGCAGTGAGAATTGAATAAACATGCCTACTAAATATATCATACTGTCGTAGCTGACAGTATAATAATAATAATAATAATAATAATACATAGTGGCATGGTAGTGTATCCGTTAGCACTGTGGCCTCACACCTCCAGGGTCGAGTGTTCGATTACTGCCTGGAGCCTGTGCATGTTCTCTCTGTGATTGGTGGTTTTCCTCTGGGTACTCTGGTTTCCTCCTACAGTCCAAGGACATTCAGACCAGGTTATTAGGCTTTCTGTATACATTTTCCCATAGTGCATGCAGGTGTGTGTGTGTGTCTCTACATGTGTGTATCCTGAGATGGCTTGACATCATGTCCAGGGTGAACCCCGTCCTGTGCAAGTCTCCTTCAAGGCTCCTAGGCCTTCCGTGACCCTGTACCCAGGATAAGCAGTATAGAAGATGATGAAGATGAACCATATTAGATTTTTGCAGGCCTACTGTAAACTGACAATTAAGAGCGCTCTAATTAATGACCATAACTATGAATATTCACTGTAATCATAAAAGCTAAGAATATGTTTTGTTCAGGTCTTATACATCAGGGACAGAGAGGTAGAGAGAGAGAGATTTGACAATTCATAGACACAATTCATATTTCTACAAATGTGTCCAGGTTTTGTAAGACAGCTATTATCTTTACAATTGCTACTGACAAGAGATGTCCCCTTTAGTAATTTTTTTGCCATCATCTGATATTGTATTTTTCCAAACTGCAGGAATTGTACTAACGTGACTGCTCATTTCTCTTTCATGGTACTTGAAATTGCATTAAAATACAGATAACAGGAATGGCAAAAAGGACAATGTGATTTTATGTGTGATGTTCCACTATCTGAATTTTTTCTCTTTTTAAATCTACCAGAACACACGCATTACATATATTTATACAAAATACCCTTTGGTTTGTTCAGGCATACAATATTATAACATTTCTTATTTACAGACAGTTGAAGCACTCTTGAGATGGGCTTGTGCAAGGTTTTATTGGCTTCACTGACTGAATAGCTCCTGGCATTGCTGAGCATCACAGATAGCCATATTAACTTTAAGAATGCTTCTGGCTTTTAGAAGCATCTGCAGTGTGCATCTAAATTGATTGATTGTCCTATTACAGCTGACAGGTAGACAGTGCTGTTTATGCTTTTGGAGGTGTACACTAAAGCATTCGTCACAAAGCGGTCACATCCATTACACCGCAGGCTCCATGTAGGGACCAATTCCGCTGAATACAATATGATAAAGGTCATGGCTTTGTTGGGTTGTTGGTATGCATGACCATTTTAGACATATTGGAGTTGGACACTAGATATAACAAGACATTTGATAACACTTTTAATATTTTATCTAAATTGTATCAGGATGATAAAAAAACTGAAAAAAAAAGATGATTCCAATTTAATATATTAATTTCTAATTTGACACATACAATGCAACATTTTTCATACAAAAAGCCCATCATTACTGTGTTGTTTACTTTTCTTCCAAATTCACGGTGCATTAGGATTAAATGCTTGAAGTGAAAGCACAAAATGTCATAATATTCACGGACATTTACATAAACACTCAAAGAACAAGACAATTATTAAAGCCCTTTTGAACTCTATTTGACACTTCACTGTTTAGCAGTTTATTGGCTGAGTCTCTGCATCAAGTTAAGTATATAGAATCTCACAGTCTGGAGCATGTATACCGTATGTAATAAAAAGCAAATCCAGTACTCTGTTCTTTTGAGTGTAATCAAGACAATATCATTTGCTAATATTAGGTCAGAGATTTGGGGAAGTATTCCATGGGTGTGCTGGAATTTAAAGCAGCATACATTCCAGTACTCATGCTCTCTATATACTATTATTTTTGCAATTACGTTTAAGGGAATCCCATGGGTCAGGATCCTGGACTTCCTGTGATTGTAAATTAGACAATTGTAAAAGCTTTATTCACTATGTGCTATAGTCACAGTTGATGACTTTTCATCTGCACAATGCAACATTTTTCACACATTTTATAAGGGGGAAAAAATCCATCATTATTTTATTGGTTACACTAAATCCAAATCTACTTTGCATTGGAATTAAATGCTTTAATTGAAAGCACAAAATGTCATCATATTCATGGACATTTACAGTACATAAACACTCAAAGAACAAAACAATTATTAAATTATTAAATGTCTTATGTTCACCATTTTCAGAGCCTCATCACAAAGAAGTGATGAGTTACTTAAGTGGATTGTGCCTGAAAAAAAAAAAAACATTTATCTTTGGAACTGTCTATCAAGACACATTTACTAAACTTTAAGGTTAACATTTCCTGTAAATGTAACATTTTTAAAAATATTTTTAAGTCCTGTTTTAAATGACCAGTTCAGCTCAATGTAGGGTCAGAGAAGGAAATTATTAATGTGGATTGTTCACTACATAAAAAAAACATGACCATGACACATGTTATAGCACAACTGCACGCTGTTTCATTAAAAGGTTTATGAGTCTTGACCTTTCATATTTATTCATATTTATTCTTGACTTGTATTTATTCAGTCATCATTTTTTTTTGTTGAAGCTGTTAAAATACAGTTTGGAGTTGTGGTATTTTTGTACAAATGAGTAATCATATGCCATAGGAATTTTTACACAGTAAATTTAGATACAGAATAAATAATAATTATTTTAATAATTAATCAAATAACAAATATGAAGGCATTATTATTTAAAGTTTAATTCATATAAAATTACACAATGCAAATATAAATATGCGCCTAATTATTCAATGTGATTTTCTTTCTTTGAATATATTAAATATTTTGTATAGCATAATTTTTTAAATAATTGTTTATTGTTTATTAACATAATTGTTTCGAACAGGGTGATTTTTATCAGGGTGATTTTCTTTAATCATAATTTTTTTTTGTTCATTTAAGAAATAATCCTGATTAAACTATATTTAAATGTTGGAGTGAATTTTATATTTAGCTGCTTTTTTGTTTGTTTTTTACTTGAAATCTAACATCTTAACATTTTATTGGCTACTATAATATACTGCATAGTTCATTTAGAAAAGTAGTACTATAAATGTACTTCTGCTATATTCAATGCATGGAGTTAATATAAGAACTAGAAAGGCTTTGGGGATTTTTTTGGAATTTGTACCGTATATCTGTAGAAACAAATGGTCATCTCTACAACCCCTGGGATGTTTTTCCAGGCTGATATTAACTGGGAGGTGAATCCCCTAGAATAAAAATAAGTTTAGATCATCTGAACTTCTGAACTACACACCACGGAATGCATCAAAAATAGCTGTGACAGCCATCCTCAGTAGTGGCCCAAGTAAGATTGGATAGTGAGGGTGAACCTGCAGCACTGAGTTGCTGTTTTACACAGTGCCGATCTCAGTGGAATTCACCATGCCAAGGTGCAAAATTTTAATCACAGTTCAGTATCAATAAAGAATAATTAAAACAGATAATTAAAACAACTGTGGTAGCAATTCATTTGGGAGTGAGTGGAAATTGGTTTGAAAGATTGGCCTGTGCATTACAATTTATATAAAGTAATGTTCCAATAAAGTAAAATAAATAAATTAACAAAATTGATATATATTTGCAGATTACAAATTAGCCTGCTTTAGCCATCTGCCTCACTGATTTTTCCACTGGCCCATTGTGTTGGTTAGTAAGTGTACTGTAGATGCATCCACTATGAAGAACTTTATTGTCCAGGTGCAACATGGACAATAAAAAAGTAATGAGGTGCTCACAATTTGTATTACAATAACATTAAAAGTGTTACATATTATGAACATACATATTATAATATAATACATATTATAAAACTGCATATTATTACAGCTAATAATGGAATTATGAGTCATATTCATCTAACAGCAAGAAAGCAGGATAAACCAGTAAGAAACATATTTTCATGTTTTAATACTTTCAATAAATTTACTGTATTGTCTTCACGAAGATTAGTTCTACACAAATATAACGTTTTCTGGCGGACCAAAAAGACAAAAAAAATTATCAGTTTAACAGTTCAGGTTTAGTTTCATTTTCTGGTAATACAGATATACATTCAGGTTACAACAAACAAACAAACAAACAAACAAACAAACAAAGGCTGAGCTACCATAACAGATGATTCAGTGTGCCTTGGCTATAAGAAGGACTGATATAAAATATATATGATATTTACTTTCCTTTTTACAATTTTTTATATTACATTTACTAATTCTATTCATTGACTTGCTACCCCTACACCCCCCATCCCTGAATTATTATTATTATTATTATTATTATTATTGTTTTTGTTGTTGTTGTTGTAGTTGTTGTTGGTATGGTATTTCAGTCAAATTTCATTGATCTGTTCTGGTACATAATCTCTTTTATTCTAAAAAATAATAAACCAGAGCCACACAATTATCTGCCTATAACTTGGAGCACTGTAAAAAAATTAAAATTAAAAAATAAAAAATAAATAAACATTAATCCGGAAAAAAGTTCCATTGTGCTGAAGTCTACAGGCCGAGCAGCAGAACTGGTTTTACTTTGAAATTTCTTTTTCTACCGCTCTGACAGTAGCAAAAGAATAACCACACAACATATAATATAGTTACAGTATAATCATAAATACCATATATAATCACAGGGAAAATACACACACAGCGCAGACAAAAATATTTTAGATAGTGTATAAATAATAAATCATACCATGTAAAATCTCAGTTTTCTCCTTTGCATTGACCAGCTATTAACAACCATATATGTGCATTGTATTTTCCTTCTAAGACATAATTATTAGTAAACAGTTTAGATAAATATTAAATCACTGCTTGGCTATGGATGGAAATTGCAATCAATTAATAAAATAAATTCACATCTATATTATACAGTACCTAATGGATATGGTCTCTTGAATGAAATTCAGTTATCATAAGTGAAAGCACTAATGGGTTCACTCTGCATTGCAGTGCAGCAGGAACATTTGCAAAACTATTAAAATTCAATAGGTGTAGTACAGTGTAGTACAGTAGAATGTTATGTGGACATAACATTCTACACATCCCTGTTAATATTAGAGACTCATTTATGACTCATCATATACCAGAAGTACAGAAAGTAAGTTTCATGATTATATGTTGTAAAAGGCCAGAAAATGAAAAGAGGAAATATCGTTGCTATGTTAATCTATGTTAACAGAGGTATTTGTTCAGAAACTAAAGCAGTCGTCTTTTTGTACCAGTTGCCTATAATAATCCTTGGTTACCATTTATGTAGGTTTGGTCTGTTGTCATTAAACAGTTATACAAGTTTCACATAGGTATATCTATTATTAACCCTAAATAAAATGTAAGTACATAGACTGATGAAACCGAATTTCACATAAGACACTTCACAGCACTCACAACATAATGTGTAGTAATTTACCACATGTTGGTAAGCAACGGTGATTACAGTATGAAAGAAAAAGATCCTTCAGGAACTACACATCATATAGCACAATGCAAGTCGCTAGCCAAGTATGTTGCTTAAGTGTTTCAATATAAACTACGGCATCTTTCTTATGTCTCATGGAGGTAACTCATTTTAATAAACAATATTATGATTTGTTCTTGCACGCACACACACACACACACACACGCACACACGCACGCACGCACACACGCACACACGCACACGCACACACGCACACAGACACACACACACACAGACACACACACACACAGACACACACACACACAGACACACACACACACAGACACACACGCACACAGACACACACACACACAGACAGACACACACACAGACACACACACACAGACACACACACAGACACAGACACACACACAGACACACACACAGACACACACACAGACACACACACACAGACACACACACAGACACACCCACAGTTATGAACCATCCTCTCATTTCCTGCTAATACTTTTCTTCTTGTTCCGCTAACCTCAGTCAGTCAATCCTAACAAGAAACAGCTTTTATGGGAAACAATATTACCCTCCTCACAGTGTAAATCTCATCTCTCCGTTTGCATATCACATCACTCATTCTCTTAAAAACCTTTGACAAGTTGTCAGTCCATTTTAATGACAGCTGCCTTTTTGACCATTACTAGAAAAAAAAAAACTTAATTATTTCAGGTTAATATATTTACAAATTTGCTGCAACAGAGTCTTAATGATGTGTTACGGTCTTCTGAAGCATTCCCTGTGCAGCCCAGCTTCAGTACATTTAGTCCAAATATATGGCCCACAATTATACATTTCATTTACCTCAGGGATTTTAAGTAATCAATAGAATTTTCTGAACTGCTGAGGAATATCTTTACTGTTCTTTGTTCTTATTTTCTCCTCTGTCTCAAAGCCGCAGCGCTTTAAGCTATGCAAAATTGCCTGGAGTTGCAGTAAAGTTACTTGAATTGTAGACTTTGTTTCTTGTTCAATCTTGCTCTGCTCTTAGTTTAAACTGCAGTGCTGTATTATTAAACGTTTTAAACACATATTTTGTCTGCTTTAAAGAGGAGCTATTAAGAAAATTCATCTTTTACCACTTTTGGACAGTCACATAGGTGTCTAGGTTGTGTACATGCATAAAACATGAGAAGAATACATCACCTTCCTACTCATTTTCCTTGCATTTGTATAGTCCTGTGTACGAGTTAGTGCCCCATCTTTTAATCCTATGTTTTATCTTACTAAATACAAACTCAGACAAACAAGACCATGTAACATTTTTCACTGCGCCATTATTTATTTAACAAAAATGAAGCCGAATACCAAGTACACCCTTACTGCTTCTACAACTAACCCTAGTATAAAACAGGATAAATTGCAGCCAGGTGCTGTTAATCATCAGCCCTTGATTAATTGATCATAAGCAGGTGTGCAGACCTCTTTAAAAGCAGAAGGTTTGACAGGATTCAGGTGTGTGCTGCCAAGAGGGAAAGACATAAGCAATGGTCATACAAAAGCAATTGCTGCTGAACATCAATCTGAAAATGGTTTTCCAACCATTTGACGTTCAGCATTCAACTAAGATTATACACAAGTGGAAATCATTCAAGACAGTTACCAATATTTCCAGGATTGGACATCTCAGAACAATCACCCCAAGGTCAGACTGTGCAATGGTCAGAGAAATACAAAAACAGAGCTACATCTCAGACCTTCAATCGAAAGCGAAACCCAAGAAAGTGAGTACTCACGATTAGACAGAGCATCGGAGATACTGTAGCATGGGCAAACTCAATGACTGAGCGATGTGCGGAGCCATCTTGTTTCCTTTTATGCTTCCTGAGTCGCGACCGCCTTACTTCCGGGTCCTAGTGCCGGTCGCGTTAGGAGTGTGCGTGACACTTCATTGTGCATGTTAAATGTCAGTCCATGACAGCACAATTAGAAGAAGACTGAACAAGTATAGTTTGTGTGGAACAGTTGCCAGGAGACTAGAAGTCTATAAAGTACATGGAAACATGGCTAAGGTTTGCAAAACACAGGAGCTGGGCACCTTGCAGTCATTGAGTTGAACTCCTCTGTACCAGAGAATTCTAGAGGCAAATGTGAGCCCATGTGACGGATAGCTAAAACTGGGCCGCAATTTGGTCATACAACGGATAATGCTCTGAAGCACACCAGTAAATGTACATCAGAATAGCTGGAAAAAAATCATGGTCTTGGAATTAACTGGTCAAAGTCCAAACCTCAACCCAATTGAAATGGCAGGTTCATAAAAGAATGCCAATAACCTCAATAAACTGAATTTGACCTTATTGAATTTACTTTATTACAATTTTGTAAAGGAGGCGCTGGTGTAAAATGTTGTAAAAAAAAAAACAGAATTAAAAAAGGGCGCACTAACTTTTACATATGTAAAACCGTAAACTGCATTTCCATCATAAACAAAATCTTCAGATTGGTCCATTGTTTGTAACTTTATTTTTCATAATTCGTGATGGAACAAAACATGGTAATTAAAACCGTTCTCCAGCTTGGGGCTCAGATCCTCCCAGGCGTGCCCTTTTTTGCCAACTTGCTTTGTGAAGTAGAGCATTCAGTGCCAAAAGCATGATCTGTAACTGTAAACAAGAACACCAAACTTTCTTTTTACTGAGAGAGTGAAGAAACTGTGGCCATCGTTTATTTACAGTGAAAATGCACCAACGGTTATCTTCAAAGTTGGATGAGTGTCGTAAACATTTCACCTCAGACTACTTCCTGAATGAGGCACAATCTTAAAGCTTGATTTTATATTAGTAGGAACTTTAAAAGTGGCTTCATTCTGAATAACTATGACCTAAATTAATTTAGAAACCAAGAGTGTTATTTGTTGTTTATTCTAGCTACATTTAGCATGGCAAGTTTCTTAAGGCCTGCTCGTTAAAACACGTTAGCCATACTGTCAGGCTAATGTTGCTAATAATAGCTTGGATTACACACAAATCAGTGGAAAAGGTATTGAATGCATCATTTATTATATACATATAATATATTTTTAAAGTTCTTAAAGTTACAAAATGTTTGTGTATGCTGTCAATTATAGATCTTAAAAAAATATGAAATTGGCCAAAATTAGTATTGACTTTGCTATCAGCCAAGTCCATTTTAATTTTGTTCTGGAGGGAAATAAATAAATAAATAAATAAATAAATAAATAAATAAAGCATGCAAGAATGCATGATCTGTTGTATTTCATTTTTTTAACTTTAAAATGAGTATAATAATGCAATTTGTCAATGTGCTTTCCTAATAATTATTAAAGTTCCATATTTAATTTTCTCACAGGGGAATTTAAGGGGCAGTGCCATTTTCTATATTCCTTTTCAACTTCTACGTAGAGCTTGCATAAATCGGCAAGAAGAAATAATAAGAGAATTAAGCATAACCCGTATAAATATACAGTACCAAATTGCACCCAAATCATTTTAGTTGTATAGTAATTTACAGTACATACACTATTTGCACAACGTTTTATAAACTGAACCATAACTACTCGTCAATTTATATTTATCAAGCGCCTTTGTATGTGTAGATCTGCACTGCTGCCAGCCCACAATCGTGCCTCTTTCTTCTAGTCACTTAGACTCTCAGAGTAACAACTGAAACTATAAGAAGTAAAAACAGTATCACTGATAGCATCACATTTACATTTAGTGCCATGTAGCACTGACACTAATCAGTACACAGTCTCTTTAATGACATTGGTAGAGAAAGTGTGGTTACTGCAGATGCTGATAGAGTGTCTGGTAAGCATGCGGGTTTCCTCCTTACGTCGGCATGGCAGGAAGAAATTGTGCAGAGTAGAAAAGAAGATCTGGCGATAGTTGGTTGAGACAAGGTTGTACAAGACAGGGTTGATAGCTGAGCTCACATAGAACAGCACATTAGTAATCATGTAGAAGTAGTGGTAGAAATCATAGAGATTGCTGCGCCACACAGAGAGAGAGAGAGAGAGAGAGAGCGAGAGCGAGAGAGAGAGTGAGTTAATCTGTTAATATTATCAACATACACGTAAATGTGTTTGTGCACTAACTGTGTAATGCATTTTTTTAGTGGTACATCCAAAATGCTTTTCAAAGATCTTCAAGAGTTGTATGATAATTTACATAATATAATTCTATCTTAGTAGCTATTATTTTATTTTTCATTTACATTGAAAATAAGTGAAAATCCCAGATATAAATAAAAGATTGCATATATGCAGATATACAGCAAGGACAAACACAATGTGTTAAATAATTAATTAATGTTAAAATAATGGTAAAATAATTATAGTCCTTCTTGGTCAAGAACAAGTGTACTAGACATGTGAGCCATTCACTTCTATATTGTTTAAAATGGTTAATAAGAATTATACATGCATAATCTGTAGCTCAAATATTGTACATCATGTATTGAGCTTGCTGCCTGTTAAGACTGTGAAAATGATTTTGCCAATGTATCAGGAATATGAGGCTGTCAGCTACTGAAGTGAGAGGTGATTGTCCTAAACCCATGTATTTGGAGAGCTGTAATAAACTCACCAAGCAGAATATGGTTGGTGAATAAAGCTTAGTTTGATGTTCAGAGCAAAATGCTGTATTTATGTGTGACTATGAAATTAAGTAACCCCCTGCTGTAGGAGAGATTATCTGGCCCCAGCTGATTCCATTTAAAGACTTTGAAGTCGTCTCACTGCACTTTTTTGGATTCACCTCAAGTTTTAACAAACCCATTCCTTGTTATATGGACTGTTACAAACAATGCCCTGGCTTTAAGAATAAAAGGAAAAATGTTCATATTGCATCTGTTTATGTGATGGGCTCCTTATGGTTTTCACCGCTGATTTTGTCAGTAGGTAATAAGCCGGCAGTTATTCAAGTTGTTTATGATGTAGATTTTTACAGTTTACGGTGCAGAGCCTTTAAATACTCACTCAGTCCAGTCAGTCACATAACAGTACATCAAGCGACGGGCATGATAAGGCAGCCAGCAAACCACAAAAGCAATAACTACAGCTCCTGTGGAAAATAAAATGAAAGATTAAACACAGTTATTTGTAAGAAATTTGCTGGCACATGTGTTTCATTATGCATAGCTTTACTGCTGACAAAACAATGATTATCAGGAATGAAAACAAATTTTATGGCACCGCATACATCTGCCCATCCTTGCTATATAAAAGACACATTAATCCCATATATTTATGACACATGCTTTATGCAAAGAATACAAGACTGTGCAAAAATCATGAGCCATCCCTTATTTTTTGATACTAAATTAAATTATGGACATTAATTTAAAGAAATAGGAACAAATGTTTTAATGTAACAAACTTTGTTTACTGAAAAGTAGCTAAAGATACAATTAAAAAATTGGTTGTTGCAGCAACCTTATTTCCCCTCTCTCCTGGGAGAGAGCAGATGCCATGACACTACCTCCAGATAATGTAGACAGGATGCTTTGAAACAAGAGGTCTCCCCTGCCTTCTGTCTTTCTATCATGCTAGTACAATTTATTCTTGTATCAGAACTGGGCGCGTTTTTTTTTTAAATATTTTTTTTTAATAGAAAAGTCAAATCTTTTGCTCTTGAGTGTTACCAGTGGTTCTCATCTTGAAATAAACTGTCTATAATTGTCAGGTTTCTTAATGTGAAGATGTTGTAGGCGAGGCATAAATGCAGAGGTTCCTATGTTTCAAAGATGTTTTTAATTATAAAGAAATAAAACATAAACACAACTCTAAAACATGAACAAACAAATCCGAGAAAATATGTCACACACGAATTCCATTTCAACAAATGCAAGACAAGAAGCACAACTCAAACTGACTATTTATAAAGAAACTAATAAGCCAACTCGGTTCACCCGCCTGACCGAGGTGCATCTTGGGAACTGAAGTTTAAACTTTAACAAAAAACTACATCAAAAAACAAGAGTCCCTGGGCGCCAGGTGCCCTCTAGGGCTTAAACGTTACAATAATTACATTCATAAAGGCATCTTCTGATTGTCAACAAAAATGAATTTTAATAGTAGTGCTAAAATGTATTCAATTAAATCTGTTGGTTTTCTGACACAAACTGTCCTGGCACAGACTGTCCTGTTATTTAACTCTTGTTTCAATCATTCAACATAAAATTATGTTGAAGAATTCTGAGGTTGTCCTCATTTTATATTATTCCACCTGTGTACCAGTCCCAGGGACAAGAAATGAGCTGCAAATTTAAGTTAGAAATAAAGGTGTCAACTTTGGAGTAGGGTTTTTTTTTGTTGTTGAATGGCATCATTTTAGTTCATTTCAATGTAAAACTCAATGGACTACAGACAGTGACATTCAGTGGCTTTACTTCATGGCCTGCAATGTGATGGTTTCTGGGCTGTTCCTGAACATTCAAACCAATTGCTTCTCAGATGATAGTGATAAATCTTATAGTGATTTTAGAGGATGTAGTCATTTAGACATGACTCCCAGATCTGTTCCTTGGAGTTTTCCTATTGTGTTTGTGTTGGTCAATCTAATAAGTGCTGTCAAACAAACCCTTTTTATGTTGGCACAGAGATGCTATTAGCTGCTATTATCATAATCACTAACAAAAAGTTCAGACGCCATTTTGTGACAGTCAGCACTACTAATTTAATAATTTCAGTAGGTGTATGGATACAGAAATTTTGATCCTGTAGGTATTTGGTCCTGCACAAGTTCGTTGTCTTTGTTGTTACATATGTTGCCCTATCTAGTTTATGTTGGTATTAAAAAATGATAAAAAACACACTAAAAGCCCAATAGTACCATAACATTTTGTCAATTATGAGTACAATTCGATACAGTATATTACAGTAGGAATACAATTCATTTATACTCATCTACCTCACTGTACAGTATACTGTATCTTTCCATTTTACAATACAAATAGCTATGAACATACTGTAATGGCAAATAAACAACCAGAAACACAATAATAGTAAGAGTAAGTTTAGTACAAAAGGTTTCAAATTTAACTGTGGATATGATGACTGACCAGCTACTGTAGATCAGACCAACACTGAATGGGGATGTGTGTTTTAATAAAAAGATGTGTGTTTCCTCATCCAGATCATGTGAGACATGGACAAACTTTCTCTCCAAGTAGATATTACATTTCTAGAGACAAATGGACACGCTTGTTTTTAAAGGTTTTCAAACAGAACTCACTTGTACAGTACCAATTTTCAACCCTTGCCTACCCATTGCCTAAACTGCCCATGTACTAATTTTCACCCCATGCCCACCCATTGCCTATATTGCCCACGGCCATACTGTATGGCCTTCACCAGTGACATATTCTTCTTTTTTTCCTAAGTAAGAGACTCAATACGCCGCTGAGAATTTTTCAGTAAAAGGTATTGAGATTAAGTTAAGTCAGATTTGTCACATGTACATTACTGCACTGTGAAAATCTGCTCATTTGTAAGCATGTTAGGAAGTCGGGGTTCCTAACAATTTGTATATTTGCATTCCAGGTAGATTTATTTCAACTAATATTTGACTTTTTGCCTGTGACTACTAAATGAAGGCACCCAAAATACTTGAATATTTATGCAATAAAAAAAGCTTTTATTTGTAATCATATTAAGGAAATGATTTCCAAAACAAGCCTTTTAAAAGACTTCTATTATCATCAACATGATGCAATCATTTGTATTACTAATATAATTATTAAATAACAAACAGTAGGGATGTAATTACAAAAGAGGATGATTTTAGATGACCTAATTGCAAAAGAACCTTAAGTAATTGAACTGAAAATGGAGGTTATAGAGGTCAAAGAGATAAAAGTTCATTAAACCATCCATGTTCATTTATGAAACCACCTTAAAGGCCAAGAAATTCATTCAACTGTTCAACTGTTAAGTATTGAAGTATTAGCACATTTTAGGGGATTAGGTAAAATAAATATGTTCTCATTCTCCTTTAGCTCAGTAGTTGTTGTTTTTACATTGACAACAATATAAAATGATGAGATCAGTGTCTTCATGTTTTGTGGTTAGTGTCAATTTTAAGGAATGAATTCAGTGTAGTTGAACATTATAGCTACAGTATTTAAATTGTTTCTGTCCATTTTAACCAGATAAACAACATGAATAATTTATGAAGTGCTTACGAATTAGATTTCCACTGAGATAGAACAAGAATATTTTAAATAAATGGATTGGATTGACGTCTTTGCAAAGTTATTAAGTGTGTGAATTGGACCTACGACTCTCTCTCTCTCTCTCTCTTTCTCTGGCTTCTCGTCTAAGGCATTTTCTGTACTTGTGATTAATTTCTCTGCCAATATCACTCTATGGAACTATAAAATGTGTAACTTCAGATCAAACCCTAAGTAAAATCACAGACATCTTTTAAGTACAGTAAAAGTCTTTAAAAAAAAATCAGCTGTACACGTGTATGGGCCAATCTTTGCTGTGAATGGCCATCAGGTTATTGGCACATAAGCTGCCATAAATGTCACACTGGTTGCATGTTGTGTTGGTTAATTGGGACAGTGGGACAATAGCAGCCTACCTAGCAGCAGCTTCAGAAAGATCCAATAGTTGGCACTATAATATCATAACCACAAAGTTTGCCATGACATTCTAATGTCATATTATGTAGGGAGTGGGGAATAGCTGGAAGGCTGTACTTAGCAAAAGCACCAGGATAGCCGATTAGCACAGAGAGCTGAAAACTCAGTTGCATTTGGATTTTCACACTGTACCTTCATTCAGACAAAACAAAACTCTGCAATCAAATACTTCCTATGTGAGCCTTTGGCTTACCCTCTCCTAACAGAGTAGGCAAGCTTTTACAAGGTTTTTATATAGGCTGAATTCAATTTAGGGAAACATTCAATAAATGGAGATGGATAGAAATGCCTCTGGAACTTTGTGACCCCGCAAAAAAGCAAGTCTTCTCCTTGGATTGCCATTAATTAGAAGCTGGCTTTCAGATTTACATCACTGTGGCTCAGTAGATCTGTGTGATCTATGGTCTCCGATTGTCAGGGAACTGTTCTTGCAGGAAATTACATAGCACTTAGCCCATGGCATCAATGACCCCACAGAAACTGAGAAGAGAATGCTGATGATTTTGGTAGATGTATAAGGGGAAAAGAATAAAATCTTATAATGTAGGCCAATATATGATTTACGTATATACACGTTGTGTGTGTGTGTGTGTGTGTGGTAATCTGGGAAATCTTCACATATTCAAGAATGTATTATAACCACAAGTAAAGTAATACAATTTCATGACTTTTTCATTGCCCTGCTACAATTTATCATTGCATTTAATGACTTTATTCCAATTTCATGAAAAGACTCAGCGTTTCTTATAACTACTTATGGAAAACAATATTACTGTCAACTTCACTGAGGAATGAATTATTACTTTGATTATTAGCATTATTATTTTTCTTATTACTGTACCTCCAATTAAGAGCACTTGCAGCCAACTTTGGGAATCTGAAGCAAAAGTGTGTGACACTGCCCTGCGACTATGACGCAACTTGAGTCGAAAAGAGGTGGTTATCTTTAATGATTTGCTCCATGCTTCCTAGCTGGTAGTTATCGCGTGATGTGGTGTGATTTTAACTAGTGTGGCAATACCAAAGTACAACACAAAAAACACATTACAGCTAATTGGAAAGCTGATATATGATTATAAATGGAATTGATTAGGCTTATGTCATATTTCCTGGTGTGGAAAAATTCTTGCATATTGCCTTGTCTCATCCTGATTATCCCTAATAATTAAGGTTGCTCTTTTTAATGTCACATGGTTAAATGTTTGCTATGCTTGTTGTCTCGTTTTGTGCTTTACAATGTCACTCAGTCTTAGTTTTTGCCTCATGTCCACAGTACATGTTTAAGATTCGTGTTTTCAATTTTTTGATCGTTTCATTTGTACCTCACTTCAAAGATCTGCACTTACATCTGCCTTCTTCTCCATCTTGTGACATTTAGTGCCAATAACCCTAACATTACTAATACTAAAAGCTTTTGTAAAAACAGCACAGTCTAATATTAAAGGAGATTACAGGCTGTTGAGAACTAAGCAACTGCTGCATCTCTATAAGTAAAAGCAGGACAATATGAACTATTGATATATAGGATAAAGTGAAAACAGAGAAGACTATAGAATAACACTAGTAGATCCCTTAAATCATCACAGCTCACATAGTGAAAATCTGAAACTGCAGAATTGTAACAGATAATATAAAAACTAATTGTACCTTGTGAAGACGGTGAATGTGTTTGTGTAATATTATATTATTTTATTCCATACCTTTTTTCACCTTCTTTATCTTTCACTCTCACGACAAAAGGTTACTTTGTTGCGTGCCATAGTAAAATGATATTCAAGTCCAACAGGCTTAACCAAAAGTGTTTTTCTTTTTTTTTCTTGCTATTGCTTATCCATTGTAAATGAAGCATTGTTTGATTGGTGGATGTCTGTCTGTTTCATGCTGGAAGGTCATAGAAGCAGTGTTTCATACATATGTATAGTACAAGATAACAGGGTTGCTTTGGTGATTCAGAAACTTGTTTCAGAAAGGTACTTCAATATATGAAAGAGTATGTAAAATGTAAAAAAAAAAAAAATAGCATTTTTTTGTTGTTGTTCTTTAAACACACTGTGAAAGATGATGGCAATCTTGCCAACATTTGCACTAAATGGTCTGAGTCCATATTGCCCAAGTCTTGGGCAAATCTTGGTCTTTCATGCTCTGCCATATCAACTTCGATCTTGCTCTTTCTTTATTGGTGCCTGTTATAATAAAGACCACAGCAGGGGACATAGATGTTCTTTTCTTAAGCCCCCAGCAATGTAATAACCTTTCAATTAGTGTTTGAGACTCAGAAACAGTTAAAGTGTCTACTCACCCATTCCACGCCATGACCCCTATAGTGATCACGGAGGACAATTGCACCATGATACTTTATGTTTGTCTGTAAGAACAGATGATGTAATTACAAAGGCTGTGATCCTATCCCTAACATTCATTTAGCACAGGAATGGTTTGACTTCATATTGTATATCTGTTGAATAATCATATTATCCAATGTCACCAAAATGAAGATTAGTTCCCTTTCGAATGTGCTTCTTTTTAAGATTTCTCCATGCACCACAGGAATACTCCACAAAACCTGAGATTCTCAGTCAAAAAAAGCCATTCAATTAAGCCCTAATCAAAGTCACTCAGTTCCTTATGCTTGACTATTTTTCTGCTTCCAGTTCAATGACTTTGAGAATTGACTGTTCACCTGCTGCCTAATATAGTTAAACCCTTCACAGGTGCCATTGTAATGTGGTAATCAATGTTATTCTCTTCACCTGTCAGTGGTTTTACTGTTATGGCTGCTTTGGGCGTACTTATTTGCAGATGGTGCTATGTGTAATGAATTTGTAGAATTAGTACATTAGAGGAATTATAAACATACTGTAGTTCTTGAGTGGATAAAATGTTTTTACCATGCTACACCAAATTACATTTGACAGTGGATGTTATATACAGTATTTGTCTACTATATTACACATACGATGGCACAGTGGTTTACTGCTTAATAATGCTCCTCACCCCTCCATGGCTGACGGTTCGAATCTTGCACTTGTCATGTTTGAATGGATTTTGCATTTTCTCCCCAAGCAGGTTGGGTTTCTTCTGGGTACTCCAGGTTTCTCCCACAGTTTAAAGACATGGCCCAAGTTCTCTGAGATAGCCTTCAGATCCCCCATCCCCCTGATCCTACAACGTATTAGTGGTACAGTATAGATAATAAATGAATAAATGAATACTATATAGTGTATTTTATTAGGGACACCTGTAAAACCAATTTATAAATTTAATTATTGAGTTTGCTAATTGCCGTGACCCTGAAAACAGGATAAAGTGGTATAGACGATGAATGAGTGAGTGAATTTGCTAATTGCTTGCTGGTTTGCTGATTTTAATATTTCAGAAAATGCTGATTTTCCAAGCTTTTCAAGCAAAAGCAAAATATTTTGTAGAGATTGCTTATAATGGTGCATTAAAGAAAAAATAGCCAGTGAGCAGGAGGCCATGTAGATGAGACACTTAACAGAATGAAAAGATTGGTTCAAGCCTACTGAAAGGCTTAAGTGTCAAGCGATGAGGATGCGGCTAGTCTGGCAGAAAAGACCCAGAAGATTCTTGTGCTCAGGAGAAATATCCATTAATGTTGGATAGAGTAGTGATCCTTTGAATGGGAAGAGAAAAAAAAAGAGTTACAGGAATCTGGTTACACTTACGTATACAAATGACAGTCTTCTAACCCTTACAGCACGTGAAGATCAAAGACAGTGAACCAGAAGTACTTCTGCCTTGCAAAGCAGTGGACAGTCTCATAATCCTTACCGCAAACAAAGATCAAAGTCAGTGAAAAAAGTAGCACTCCTCCATTGCGATATTTGAAATACTTCTATAATACAATCCTTGCTCGGCTGGAGCTTGGGTAGTGGAATGAAATTAAATGGACCACCTTGAAGAACCAATAGTCAAAATGCAAGTATTGCCCTGTGAACTAAGGAATTCAGTAATGAAATTGATGGTGATGTGTGACCATGGGTGATAAGCCAGCCAGTGATTTATAGTCAGGACTTGCTTCTGGTGGAGATGTCGCATGCTGCTCTGAATCTAAAAACATCCTCCTTTAAGGTAGGCCAGGAAAATTGCTTGGTCCTGGTTCCTGATCTTGTAGCTATCTTACACAAGTCTCCAAATCAAAGAGAACTGTGGCCTCAAGGCACTGATAGGGAAAATATGGTCTCATTTGATGGAAGATCATGTGATAAGGAGAACTGTCCATATAGAGCACCTGGCTCTGTGTTTTTGGCTCCAGGACAACAGAAAACTGTGAAACTGAACCTTTAAAAAATGGGACCACCTGGCATGGTGGACAGTGAGTCTTTGGGCTGTTTTCAAATATTTCAGATTCTTTTAGCCCATAGTTCTCAGTTGCAAAGAGACATTATTAGAAGAAAGCAAAGGGGTGCAGTTTGCTGTTCTTAGTCCACCTCTAAAAGACTACAGCTCCTGCATAGCTCCTGTCCCAGTCTTTGAGGCATCCACCTCTACTAAAAATTGCAGGGAAGGGTTATCAATGGTAAGAATAAGCGCAGACCCAAATAGCACAACGCTGAAAGGCCAACAATGGGCCAATGGCAGTGCATAATCGCATTGGTTCACGTGGCTGATTTCCAAACATTATTATTCTAGCAAAGCATTTTAATCTTACATAAAAATATCTGTAGAGCAGAAAGGAAAGTAGCGTATTATTGAAAAGACCACTTTTCAGAGAGAGAGAAAAAAAACTAGATTTTGCAAAGAAAAAGAAGCAAGTGCGACAAAGTCCTCAGAAGAACTGACGCTGGTTCTGCAGGATTTTCAGTAAATCTAAGCAGCTAATTTCCTTATCAATTGCACATACAGTACACTATCTGAGACTATATGTTTAAGCAGTTGGTCATCATACCAATTATTGTCTTTGTTTCATCATGACTTATTAATTATTGTTTACTTGTAACGTATTTTTAATGTGGAAACTTTTTGGAAGAAATACCTGTTCTACAGAAGGTATTTGCATGTGCCTAAAACTTTTGCACAGTACTGTAAATTCAGGTTTCATACAAATTACATAATCTGAAACTTGTTTCCCATTGGTTTATGTAAAAGCAGACATTTTGCTTTCTATAATTCTCAGCAAGTATACACAGATTGGTCCATTTTTTGACATGCTCAAGTTCACCGAAACCAATAAAGAATAACTCACCCTGTTTGCTTTAATTATTTTACAAAATCATAATTTTTTGTCATCATTTTGAGTGCACTTAAATAAAAGTAGAGTCTTATGAAGCTTATGAAGAGCTTATTAAATAAGCTTATAAAAGCTTATTCATTATACAGTTTTTGCACATTAATCTGACAATAAATGTGGCACACTCACTTTTTCTGATACACACCCAGCGTCTGTTTTCTGGTTATACTAGCATTTCACATGATACAATCTTAAGGCTCTCTGTTTTAACGTTTACTTAAATTCAATGGAAATGAGAAACGCCTACATTTAATTTAAATTCTAAATTTGTACTGTAATTTTACTACTGTGATTATGGATTCGTTTAATTACAAGGTTTCACTTGAATTTATCTGCTACCATGTGCACCTCCCAACAAGCTGCAGCTCATTAATCCTTGAGCGAATGAACTAAGTCTATTGTTATAGCGCCACTTAGTGGTAAAGCCTGCAAAAGCACACCCATAATGCCGTCGCTGCAGGAGACTCTGATATTCTGGTAGAGTACCATCTGTATTACATGCTATGTATTATATTTACGATATATGGTATTTGGTGCCAACAGCATGAATCCATAAACTCTTGTGTCAATAGCCTGACCTGGTGGAAGTGTGGTGTAATGGTGTCAGTGTCCTACTCTCATTGATCACTAAGGTTTGTTGACGCTGGAGTGACTGGATGTTTTACTTCCCAGGCAACCCTCATATATGTGTTTTCTTCTGGCTCAGCCATTAAAGTTATGCTGTCATAGTCAGTTCTGCTTGAAATTGGCGCAAAAAATCCATTCACAATATACATTATGCGACTGTGAACATATCTAACTGTTCTCTATCTGGCTCTGTCTTTCTCTGTAATCCAGTCCCCTCTGCATTTCCCTCTGCATGGGGGTGTGGTCCGCTTGGGATGTGTGTGATGACTGTGGATGGTTCCATTTGAACATGAAGATGCTTGGACTGGGCTCATGAAATTCCTATAGTTTTGTAATTTAGTCCCAATAATAAAATTGGACTCCATATTGACTTAAATACCTCTCCTGTTATACTGAACTCCTAACATGAAATATGACTGCAGATCAATTCCTGCTATCTGTTATCACCCAAATGAGGATGGGCTCCCTGTTGAGTCTGGTCCCTCTCAATGTTTCTTCCTATTGCCCTCTCAGGGCTAATTTTGATTTACACATATTTCCTCATGCATTTCAAACCTATTTCCCTAGTTTTCTTTTTTTTTGACAATAATCATTGTTAAAAGGGCTATAAAACTTTAATTTAATTTAATTGGAGTGGAGAATGTTTCTTGGCACACTTGGGTCTGTTAATATTAGTCAATCATTGATTGAATACCACAGCGTACAGTTCATGGCCACAATTTAATGGCCACCTCCTAAAGGCTGTTTCCCCTAAATGAAGCACAGACGACATTTGTAGGAACTGCATGATGTAATCATGTCAACATGTACCAGAATCTTAAAGAAATGTTTGCATCATAAATTTATATATTTTAAGCTATTCCTTCTATGAAATGGGATGAATGTGTTTATTATAATAATGGGGTGTACTGAGTAATGGGATGTTAATGGGGTGTACTGAGAGGCAGGAAATGCAATAGATGCCAGCTGCAAAAGAAGAAGAAGGACGACTGGGTGATAAGAGCCTACAAAAATTGAAAGAAGCAGTCTCTGAACATGTGGTGCGGTGAATAGTACAACACAGGCCAGGCACAGTAACTCTTTTAATAATTGTTTAATTGTTCTTTGACTTTGATAGTAGCTTCTAAATCTATTAAAGTAATGCTGTGTTATTAGCTAGAAGACTACATGTAATATCTCTTCTGCCTACGGTGGCTAGCAAGACAGACTAGCTAATATTAGACCACTCATTTTCATGCATTTATTCAGCAGATGAATATTCCATAAGCAGCATGTGCTGTTTTGTAAGGTTGATAAATTACCTGAATTAATTTCTGTCTCATCTGTCTCAGCATTTAGAACACAACGCTCCCTCAAAACAATACACAGCTAACTGTTTGCGTCTTCTTCCACTTTGTGGGTGACAAGCGCTTCTTCGTTGGTGTTTACTGGCGGCTTGCACCCGGAAAAAGCGTCAAAAGTTTCAAAAGCGTGCTGTCAACAAATAACTGTGCAAAAACATAATGCAAGCTTTTAAAATTAATTAAACGAAGCTTCAATCATTTTTTGTAATCGAATTACTCAATTTACGCTAAGAATCGTTTCAGCCCTAATGCACAGACATTGGCGCTCTTCTATGAAAAACCCAGAAACCTTTCTTTGTACACTACATGAGTGTTAAATTCTATTTTTTTGTTTTTATTTTGTTTTGTTTTGTCTTACTCTTCACATTTTGGTAGACGCAGAGGAGAGTGAATATAAATGTCAACTAAATTTAAATATTTTGTTAAAGGTCACCATGCTGAAAAAAACAGCATAGACCAGCATGATTTATATGCTGGTCTATGCTGGTTAATACTAGTTATTGCTGGTCTGATGCTGATTTAGCTGTGAACCAGCATAACTGATGGAAGACCAGCATATCTACGCTGATGAAACCTTACCACCAGCATTGGTCTTGCTAGTTAGTGCTGGTTTAGCTGGTGGACCAGCATAACTGATGGAAGACCAGCATGCCTGATGAAAAATCCAGCATAGGCCAGCATGATTTATATGCTGGGCCACCAGCAAGGTTTTGGAAGTTAAAATTGGTTACCATTTTAGCTCATTATCTTGTTTTTTAAAAGCTTCAGTAGTACTGAAAATAACATGTGATGTTAATGCATGGACCACGTATTGTTATCCTTAAATGGATTTACATACAAAAGACAAAAATAATCCATTTACCAAAAACATGTAAATACATTATTTTACATTTATTAAATATCTGTGGGTTGTCTAAAAACACAACACAAACCTTTTATATAAATGCACATTTTTAAAAAAGTAATCAACGGAAATCACTTAAAACTGAAAAAAAAAAACAGCATAGACCATCATAGTTGGTTACCAGCTTGACCAGCAATTATACCAGCATACCAGTACCAGCACCATGGGGTCAGCTGTTTTGGCGGTGGGACCACTTACATTTTTTTTGGTAAACATCAAAATAACTTAAAATATTCCATAATTTTTAACCATACAAATACGTGTAACGTATCAATTTATATCTTTATTTGTTAATGTACACTCACATATAAATAAAACATTGTGCTTTTGTAAAATAAAGAAAATAAACAGGGTGCATTTTCTGCCGTCTCAGTCTCCCCGAAAATCTTTTTGAAACGGGACACTAAAATGAACTAAAATGAACACACACATATCCATATATCTATATATCTATATCTATAGAAATCTTAAAGTGTCTACTTTTAAATGTAGCAAGCTTAATCAAAAACAAATGTTCTCAGTTTATGTAATCCATGAATCTAAGGAGAGACAGTCTTTCTGCCACACTTCATTCACTGATAATGATCTGAGACAGGACACGCCCACACATTGTTCACAGGGAAACAGTCAAGGTAATCTACATACAAGGCCACGCCCCCAAACACACACACACACGCACACAGTAGATTCGATAATTTTCCTGCATGCGTGGAAGATGTTAGGTGCTGTACAGGTTTCTGAAGCTCTACAGAATCTTCTGGACAGTGGGAGGAGTTTAGATTTACCTCAGAACAACACTGAGACTTCAACAGAGAAGGAGGAGAATACAGCAAGCTGTTACCAGGTGTAAGTTTTTAAATCTCATATAATCCTTATTCTGATAATATAAAACTAATATTAATTTATTTTTCCTCATTTTCTTACAAGTTTTTGCTAGTTTATATGAAACATTGTCATTTACTGTCACTTACATGCTTTATTTAGCATGTAGATAACACTGCTAAATCATGCTAACTTACTGCCTTATGTAGCTTAGCAAAAACAGGTTAGCTCACTGGTGGCTAAGCTAATGCCTTACAGTATGTAGATTACAGATGGTTGTCAGTATCACTGTGGTGTAAATGTTTATAATATATTCACCCAGTTTTTGATATCTTCATGTTATGGTAGCTATTTGGTTTATTATTTGGTTTTAGTTTTTGGTTAGCTTATTCCACTGCTATCTTTAATGTACTTTAGCTCCTGTTGCCTAAACATTGCAAAAGTTTGTGTTGTCTTTATTCATGGTCAATAATTATGGTAAATGTTTCTTTTTCCTTTTTTATAAACTGTTGTGACCATGAAAATGATCAGCCACCTGTTTKATAGAGASCAAATGYAAACAAGCAGGCAAGATACAGACGGACCATCACTATGTCATGGGAACCTGGACCACAACTGGGGTCTGGATTCGGGATGGATCTCTTGTATTTTTTAAGCGGTTGACCACACGATAAGCCTTCACCTGTAACTGCACACAACCAGCACATGGACTGATCTCAGATGCCAGGAATGTTTCCACTTCTGGTCACAGGGTCTGTGTGAATTGCAAATTAGTTTATGGTAAGCAGCCATAAACACCATGGAAATACCAGTACACGATGTTCACTTGTGTCTTGAGTTAAACAAGAACTGCTTTTCGAGAGAGGCACAAAGATGTATGACTGTGTATAGGGTGTAAAAGTGGGCTTTTACAAACCTAACTCCCTTTCTTCATAATGCACTGTTCCTGTTCCCATTGTTTTACCCTGAATGTCTGTTTGCACGGCCATATTTACAGTATGCYRGAAATGWSCCTTCTGKGTATWAGATCATCTGTGTCMCTCTTCCCTCAATCCTGGACATTTACTTTGCACTAGGTGAAAGAGGTGACATTTATATTTTTATAAGTAAGGTTACATTTACAGTATATGTGCATAAGTAAGAAAAATACACACATGTCAGAACTACTTGAGGGCCAAACTCACTCATTTACACTACTGTGGTGTGAAAGTAACTGTGTGAAAATGTCCCCGAGAGGTTGGTCTCATGTTTTGTTTTTGTTATTATTATTTTTTTTTATCAAAAATGCTGTTCATTGTTAAATTATATTGTTACAAATATATAATATATATA
>QMIH01000949.1:35699-52138 GCA_003987875.1 Clarias batrachus
TTAAATTAATCAAATATAATATATAATATATATTAAATATAATATATATTGTATATACTGATTAAGCTGATTTCATACTGATTGTTTTATATTTATTTATTATTTTACATATAGGATGACAATCTTCCATGTATTCTGGCTTTTATACCATACCAACATTAGCTGAGGTGGTGAACAGCATAGTATCATGGCACTATAATGCAAAATATATGCTGGTATGCTGTGGAGCAGCATCAGTAAAGTGACCAGCATACATGTATGCTGGTCACCAGCATACCAGCACCAAAACACAACATATGCTGGTATAATGTTGACCAGCTATGCTGATCTATGCTGTCTTTTTCAGCAGGACATAAGTGTTTGCTGTTTGTTGTATGTACAGTAGTAGACCACTTTTCTGCTTTTCTGCAGGCTACCACGACAAGTATATTTCGGAAACTAACATTATATTTGATTAAATAATCAAGCATGCAACTACTAATGCCCAGTTCCGACTTACATGGAGGCAGAACTAAGGCAAAATATGCTGGTGTTATGCGAAGGCACAGAAAGGCTGATGATTCAGTATGGTTTATGGATCCTAATGAATAGATCAAAATTAACCAAAAAAAGGCTAAAAAGACTTTTTTCCACTTTTTTCCTGGTGATTTATCATGTTATTCACCATCACTATGCTGACTGCTGGAGTATTTAATTGCACTCTGTTGCAGTTGGTGTAGATTGTCATAGCCAAGAATGGTGAGCAATAGGTGATATCATAGGTCGCCAAAGTGACCCATAGTTGCTACTGTACTTATGGCGTACCTCTGGTCTTTGCCAGTCTAGCTGTAACTGTCTACATTGAATAGGGAAGGTCACAAATGACAAGGCCAACAGAAATATATGCTGGGCCTACAGCAGACCTACATTTCATAAAAGCCATATCTCCAACGTATGTTTCTCAAAAAATGTGAAGACCAGGCTGGTAAGTTGAGCAAGTATTGCTGCATTACTGTTACTATTATTATTTGTAATTTTGACGTAAAACTTGTGACTGCTCTTACTGACAGCTTAGAAAAACAACCAAAAATAAAAACTACAATACTGTCAACATCAATTAATGTGTACCATTAATCTATTTATTTATATCCTCATGGTTGTGTATAACAATATTCAATGTACAGGCCATTGTACACTGTAAGTAAGAACAATGTCATGAGCCAGCTCGATGAGGCTGGCACATCTACTGTAGGCCATAACTCCACTTTCTCTCTTCTCTCAGCTATTTACCGACATACACCTGAAAACTATCAGGTAATCAACCTTCAGCTCTAAAAGAGCACAGAGATCTGCATTCACCACAGCAGTATCCTACTAGTGTCCCTTCTTTCTTGTTCTCATTTGATTCTCTCAAGCAATTAATCTCAGTGTATGGATTTTGTCTCTCACCTTTGCCTCTTGGATTATTATGTGTCTGGATCTGCCTCTGTGCATGACTTGTTTCATGGACTGTGAACTTGACTCGCGCTTCTGAATTTGATTCTCTCTCTGCTGGATTATCTGGAATATTTTATCTCTGGATAGACCCAGCTATCTAAAAGAACTAATCTGTTTGTCAAGGCCAGGAATCTCTGTGCGCATGCTCTTCTGCTCTGTCGATTATCTCGCAGAATGTTTCATGTAAGGTATTTAACCGACTCAATTTCTTAGTTCACTAATTGAACATTGAATTAGTGACTATGCTCACTATCTTTGATCAAAGACTTTCTGCACTGCACAGTTTCTACTCACACCCCACTTCCAGGTTCTTTTGTCAAGGAGGTGATGCTTAAAATTGTGTAAATATTGTCTCAAACAAGGCTTAATAGTCTTATATTTGATTTGCTGAAATCGAAAGTAAATTAAGTAATTTTACTACACTCTTAGCACTTGTTAAGATATATCTTTGCAGCGTTTCTCGTTGCAATGAAAGTGCTTTTCATTCAGAAAAAATAGGTTTCCCATTTACTCATATATGTTGACCGGCCAATCTTGCCTGCACCATTATGGCGGTGATGTGACGGTGACATTATCCATATGTATAACAATAACAGCTCATAAAAATAGTAACAATAATAGCCCATAATCCAAACCATTAAAGGTGTGAGAGCTTCAAAAGAACTATAATGTGAACAGAAAAGGGCTTTTGCTATATACGGCTTGAAGAGGACCAGAAAGAAGGCAATTTGAGTCTCATTTCTGTTCGATACAATTTTGGTCCGCTCTTAGATGAATGAGTTTCTATATGACTATGTTTGTAAGGATTAGGATCCTAGTTGATTGGCAGTAAAAATAATAACAATAATAGCAGTTTATACTCTTGCAATCTAACTTATTTGCTTTATTTATTTAGTAGTTAGTTTATGTAATATATTTTGATGAACTCTTTTTAAAACTGACCTTGTTTCACTGACTTGCATACATTCATGATTTAAGTAGATTTTACTAAAAGCAAACTTAAAAAAAAATTCTAAATATTTGTGTAATATTGTTGCCTCAGTTTTTTTTGTATGCGATACCACAAAGTGTTTTACACTGTAAGCATCATGCACAATGCATAGTCATTTGAGTGTTACTTACGCAACACCAAAACACCATGGCGCAATGACTGGGCTCGGTTGGGCTCCACAGCAACGCTGAGCATAGTGGCATTACCTCCGACAACACAGACACGGTTGTCCTGAGCTGCTTCACGAAACATACGCAGAAGGTGACTGGCAATGACTCCGTTCAGCACTGAGATCAGTCCCATGGGAACAACAAATGACAGGAATGCATTCACCTGATGGGATAGAGAAGTAAATGTGATTTAATAAACTAATATGGATTCCTTCATTTGAGAAAGACACATTTGTTTTGAAATATAATTAAGAAGTTACAGGTAGGTTATTCATACGCATTTGGGAAAACCTTGTCCACCGGGTATCTGGTTAAGTACTACTGTATATAATGAGACCAATAATGAACTCAAGTGTAATAGCTTTAATTGTAGTAATTCAACAAATTGCTACTACTTGTTATAACATTTTCTTAAAAACAAAGAAGCAAAAACACTAACTCTCTATTCTGGATAAATGAATAATGCATGTGTATTAATTACTAAGTGTTGTCAAGCTTGTTTTGTCCTCATTAACTAGGCTTTTAAGTGACCAATATTTTTTGCATATTATCGTTATAAGTTAAATTTGCTCTCTGTCTTATGCATGGCCAGTAGGTTTCTTTATGGGTGATTGTGTGTGTGTGTGTGTGTGTGTGTGTGTGTGTGTGTGTGTGTGTGTGTGTGTGTGTGTGTGTGTCTGATATGCCCTACAATAAACTGGTGGACCTTTCAGGTTTTGTCCTTGTCCTGTGTCCTGGGATCCTGGGAAAGGCTCAAGATCCACCAACATTCATCCTTTCTACCATAATACCTGTACAATATCTCTGAATTCCATGGGCAGTGAGTACAATGACTTGGGATATTTACTCAAGATCCAATTACTGTACATGCCTGATTTGTTTTAATGTCCTGTTTGAACTGTGGAAGAGACTAGTTGACTATTTTGGTTCAAAAAATATAGTCAAGTAGGCCTTGATTTAATAATGGAAACATATAACAGCCAGTGTAGCTGCAATTTGGTAATAAATACAGTACCAAAATGTACTATATACAGTAATACTATTGGTATCCAGTTTGTGTGTAATATATGCAAGCATGTAGTGTATGCGTGTGTTTTATCTAACCTAACTACTCACATGAGGTAGTCAGTAACTCTATGGCATAAAGCAGGGGTCTCAAACTCAGTTCCTGGAGGGCCGCAGCCCTACAGAGTTTTGTTCCAACCCTGCTCCAACATACATACCATGTAGTTTTCAAATAAGCCTTAATGACCTGTTTAGTTGGATCAGGTGTTCTTAATTATGGTAGGAACAAAACTCTGTGGGGCTGCGGCCCTCCAGGAACTGAGTTTGAGACCCCTGGCATAAAGCATGAGTTAATAGTGATGGTTCAGCATCACAAATGATTTTCACTTACAATAGTATTGTACTAAATAATATCACTATTTAATATCACAGAGTCTCCCTGTACTGTGAACACCGAAGCACCAGGCCATTTATAGCTATTTCCACAAGGACATTTATAGCTATTTCTTTTTCATGTCCACTTTAAAAGGACAGAGTATGGCCAATTTAAAAAGAGCTATATGCAAAAATATCTTTAAAATTAAGCCGTTTAGAGCAATCTTCATTGCATGTTTTTTTGGGGCTACAACAAATGTTTACTGGCTAATGGGTTTATGGACAATGGCACAGCCTGTAATTAGACTCCATTTGCAGTCCTTTAGACTGAACTCCCAGCATAACTATTTAAATTGTGATCCAGCTGGCAGTCAATTGTTATACATGCAAAGAAAAACAGCACTTGCACAGCAAAAGAGCAGAGTGCCCAGGCAGTCTGGTGCAAAGGTATTCTGTTTAAGAAATGTATAAGGAAACTACTATAGTTTATGAATGTAATCGTATAAGAAAACATTTAGTTTGGACAGGAAATGTGTTATAAACGAAAACAAATACAGACACATACAAAGGGTAAAGGTTTGCCGGTTCACCCCAGCATGAGGATCTCACTGGACATGCATTTTTCATATATATATATATTTTTTTATAGAAATGCATTAATAAAATAGGACAAAGTCCACATTCTTTTTCCAATTCACTTACAGCAACTTACATACCTGTAATGTGTCTGTGAAAACTACTGCATGGTCATGGTTGTGGTTGAGTAAGTTAGCCTATTTGTTTGTCTGATTTAGATGCAGGTTAGACTGTTAATCCTATTTATACATACACACATAGATACACTGACTGGCATAAAAAAAGGTGTACACTTGTATACTAAATAATTGTATTACCTTTAGCTTTGATTACAGAACACATTTATTTCAACAGCCTGGAATTTTTTTTCCTGGAAAATATCCATTCAATCGGGTAAAAAAATAAAAATTTAAAACCATTTATAATGGTATAACCTGCTAATTCAGTACTTTTAGGTAGTCAGAGGACGTAATTTTATTGCCACATGACATTATTGGGTTTAGCTTGGCTAGCTCTAGCTGAGACCTGACCAACTAAAGCAACCCCAGATCATAACACTTCATCCAGAGGCTTGTACTGTGGGCACTGTGTATAATGGATGCATAAATTCATGCACTTCCCTTTTTACTTGATGTGCCCATTACTCTGGAGTAGGATAAATCTGGACGACAGTAAAATACCTTTTTCCAAAGTCCAATCTAATTAATGAGTGCTTTTATGGCGACACAGATGTTTAAAGCAAATCCTGTATATTCTTGTCCTATTGTGCATGTGGGCAAATCTCTTACTTTTACTACTTAACACAGCCGTGATTTCACTGTTGATTTTATGATGCAACAAGTCTTTGCGCAAGTTGATGTTTCAGGACTACCTTTTTATGCATTAATAATGGATATTTCTCAACTCATTTCCATTAATTTCAGCAAGCTATTTGTGATGCAGGCCAATAATTTGACCTTTCTGGAACACCAATACATATCACTGGCTAGCAGCTGAAGATAAATGAGTTGCAGCTGACAGTGAGACAATGAGACACTGAGACTCTAACAAGCCACTGTCCTGCAAATCATACCTCCTTCTACTTTAAGACAAAAAATGGGTATAATCCTAAAAGTAAAGTAAAATGTAGAGTTAAATAAATTCACCTTATATACAATTATTTTATGTGGTGTTTAATTATTTAAGTATATTTAATTATATTTCACTAGACTGCTGTTCTCCCATAAATATACTGTATACTGTATATGCTTTGTAGCTCAATGTGTGCATGTTTAATTTGAATTAAATAACTTAAAATAACTATGGGGATCACCAAACAAATGGAATGGGAGGAAAACTGCCTCATTGAAGCTACTGAAACATTTGAATGCCTTTTTATCTGTAACAAAAGTACAGTTTAAACTGTCATTCACATAGATAACATGGATCTTTGTTTAAGTGCAATTAAACATATGCACACTTGCTAATATTTTTTTTGTTAATAAAAGAAAGTATCTCTAGTTAATTGGTGGCAGGAATAAATTAAAATTTTGTGTACTTTGTATCAATAATTATACAGTACATGAGTGACAAATTAAAAGGGAAAAAACAGTGACTGTTATGTTGCAGGATTTTGCTGACATGGTTCACGTTACGGCAAATCAATACATCATTATTCTGACTGATTACCTTTATCCTTTCGTAAAACATTTCTATGCTGTTGGGCAGAGTACCCACAGTGAAAACGATTTGAAATATGGTATAGCCTTCACAGTCACCAGATACTAATCCAATTATACACCTATGGGACATTCTGGACAGAGAGCTCCACCAGAACTATTAAAACACCTGTTTACTCTGAGTCAATTTGTGATTTGCCCACAGGTGCAAGTCTTTGAGAAAAGTCTTTGTGGGAACTTTTAAACCGCTAAGGTATTGTTATTTGTTTTTAAATCTTTGCGAGATGGGCATCAAGTTAGATCTCAGCATTCAACATACCCCCAGATCATCGAATGAGCTACTTATAACCTCTTTTTATTCTTTTCTATTCCTTTTTTTACTCTAAGTTCAAAGATGATGAGGACTTTGGACAGCTCCGAGACTATGGAAAATCGGTTTCACAAAAAGGCATTCCCTACCACAGACATATTTAAATCCATTTTAAATTATTTATATCTACAAAATTAATAAATATAAATTCTTATATATTCTTTTAAATAAGTAGTATCTCTATTTTTGTTTTATATTTTATACATGTTTTTTTGTATTTGACCTTTAATTCACTTCTTTAGTTTTATTTGTTTGTAATAGCATTTTATTCCACTTTATTTGTATTTTCAAAGGCCTTGTTATATAGCTAAAACCACCTGCTTAATTGGGTATATTCCTCTTGTGCTGCCAAAACATCTTGAACCCTTAAAGACATGGATTGATTGGAGATGATTATTCACCTGCTGCCTAATATATCCCACTCCTTGTCAGATGGCATTGAGATGAGAAAATCAATATTTTTCATGTCACAGGCAAATGGAGGCCACACAGTCATCTTTAAAAGGCTTATACACAGATTATAGTTTATAGTGCAAAAAATGTAAATATCATAATGTTTGTTACCAGTGGTACCAAGGCATACAAAGAACAAAAAAATTGACATACGAAGCATTTTTGCCGTACAAATGACCGAGCCGGTCGTGTCTACTTCTGGTTGCGCATAAATCCAGGTTTTGCATACTTGGTTTTTTTTTTTTTGCATTTTGTGCAAAATTTGGTGGAGACATGGATCGCAAGAATGTTAGCAAAGCTGCTAACAAGAAGAAAAGGAAGCCACTTTCAGTTTCTGTTTTAATGCAGCTGGAGCCAAGAGGAAACATAAATTAAGGTTAAGTGAGGTTTAATGTCTATTTATTTACATATAGTTCATTTACATGTCTTTTCTAAATGATTTGACAGTTTTTATATGCAAAATATGATTATAGTGTTGGAAATTTGTAATATTGTTAATAATTTTGGGTGGCTGGAATGGAATATCTGCACTTACATTATTTCCTATGAGAAAATATGTTTCACAATATGAAATTTCGCCTAGTGAAACCACTGTAAAGTTACACTTTCATATAAACTAGATTCATTACATGTAAAATGTTTACATGTCATTGGTTGTATGGCTTATAGCTCATGAAAATATAAAATCCAGAATCTTAATATATTAGAATATTCCTAAAGACCAATCAAAATAGGATTTACAATAAAGAAATTCTAAAAATGTATGTTAATTTATGCTCTCAATATTTGGTGGGGGCTCCTTTAGCATAAACTACTACATCAATGTGGCATGGCATGGAGGCGATCAGCCTGGTTGTCAGGTTGCTATGATAGCAGCCTTCAGCTTGTTAGAAATTGTTGGGTCAGGTGTGTTTCATCTTGACAACAATGAAGGTACTTCACAGATTCTCTATGAGGTTTAGGTCACGTGAGTTGGCTGGCCAGTCAAGCACAGTAATATCATGGTCAGCAAACCAGTAAGCAGTAGTTTTGGCACTGTGGGTAGGTGCTAAGTCCTGCTGGAAAAGGAAAGCTGTTGAACATTTTTTTGAACTGCAACTGTCCACGAATAAGCTTTGAGTGTTTTGTATAATAGCTGCACTGTATAATAGCTATAAGTCTTAAAGTGATCCCAGGTGCAGGTAAATCAGCACCTGGCTTAGACAAATATTATGATGTTCCCAACTACAAAAAGCATATAATCTCACACAATCTCCAGACACCTGTTAAAATTTGCACACACTCTCCTGCTTATAAAGTAAAGTGTATATTCTGTTTATACTGTTTTTACTGTTATGACAGTATGCTGCACAAACTCATATTCAAGTTGTCAAGCTGGAGAGTGTATGATGGTCCATTTGCATACTAATGCGGTGAGTCATTTAAGTTTTTAAGTCACATAAGTTTTCTCATGCAAAATGTTTATTTCTTAGTATGATACTGCATATTTAAGACCATCAAGTAATTAAGACTTCAAAGGCTCAATGATATAGGAGTCACAGGGACATTCACAAACTATGACCAGGACTGAAACATTCATCCTGAGCCACAACTACTGGAATATATTCACGTTCATGACCTGTAAGTTTGGAATATGAGATTAAGTCACCACACTCTACTGATATGATCTCAATGAACATGAAGTTATTTAAAATATTTTGCAGCCGGAGTCCCCTTTAACAGCATAAATAAATAGAATCATGAATCACATAGTCAGTAGAAAGATCATGATCTTATTTTTCAAATATTAGGCTCGTTATTTAGACATTTACTGTACAAAAAATATTCTTTTAGGTTATGGAGCCATAAAACTTTGTGTGACGGAGTAAACTAAATACTACTAGACATTATTAATAAGGCCACTTGTCTTTCATTAAACCCATTTTATAGAAATTTGCACTGGTTGTCCTTTTTATATTATTATTTCTTACTAGTACTACACATTATGTAATAACCTGTCGAATATGAAACATGTAATGTGTTTTGAATGTGGTAAGCATCCAGCACAGCAAGATACCTGAGCAAAAAAAAAGAAATAACAATAAAAAAAAAAAAAACATGATGTGTTTTGAAAAGATTTAATGACAATAAACCCAATAAAGATTGGTAGTGCTTTTCCAAGAAGAACTAATAGATTACTAGTAAAAGGGATGAAGCTGAATGTGGATTTAGCAACATTACTCGTATACTGCACTGGTAGAACTGTGTAAACCTTCAAATTGCTTAAATGGCAGCTTTACATGACAAATCCCATCACATACAGTGAAACCTTGAATTGCGAGTAACTTGGTCTGCGAGCATTTTGCAAGACAATCAAAATTTTGTAAAATAAATTTAAAACTTGTTAAACATCTGAGGTCTTGTTATACGGGTACTGTAGTACGTGTAGTACTGTCCTACACAGGAGCTCCCTGGTCTCTCACTCGTCTTAATCACTACAGCTATTCAGGTACCTTTTAAGGTAAAGTGCAGGTTAATTTGTTTTATTTTTACTTAAAATTTTGTATTTTACTTATAATTTTGAATATTTTTGTGTTAGGGAAACGAATGATTGGAGGTTTCATTTTTCCATTTTTTGAAGAGAATAAACGCAATGCCAATAATTTGCGAAAACCATAAATCACAGGTTCCCACCTGCAGTCCTTGAATTGCTTGCACATTTGAGTGTTTTCTTTTTTCTAATACACCCAGATCATACTGCTTGAAGTTATGAGTTCTAATGTAGTATAGTTCCCCTTCTTCCTTATTCTATCCACTTTATGCAACGCACCAGTTCCACTTGAGGCAAAACAGTCCCAATGCATTAGGGTACCACCACTTTGTGTAACAGTTGGTACAGTGTTGGAGAGGAATGCCTTTAGGAGGCTTTTCATTGTCCATGTCATTAGCTGCAAATTGTAAAGAGTCCAAGGAAGTCAACTTCCATGCTTTGCTTAATATTATCGATATTTTATTAATATTATTTTTTCCCCCTGATTTTCTCCCTATTTTTAGTCATGTCCAATTCCTCCCCGTCACTAGGAGCTCCCACGTTAAGCTACTATCCCTCAGTCAGGAGGGCCGAAGACTATCACGTGTTTCTTCCCGAACCACGTGACGTCACTGACCGCATTTTTTTCATCTGCTCGCTCACGCAAAGTTGGGGGTTGCGTAACACACTCAGCGGACAGCGCTATCCTCTTCTTCCGCTTGCGTGAGCTCACAGATGCCCCTGGTTGGCTGTAGAACCGTGATTAATGTGGGAGCACTAAGTACCTCTCACCCCTCCCCTCTGAGAGAGCTCTCTCTAGACTGTGCTCTCTACACGCTCGGTCAAGCAGCTATCTCTAGACACCGGCTGTGAGAGGTTACAGCATCACCCAGGGATCGAACTCGCGATCTCCGGATGACAGGGCGAGCACTTTACCTCTGCATCACCTCTTACCAGCCTTACTACTTTAAGACATTCACGACATTGCATATGGTCAATGTCTTTGTTAGGTACAGCTGGCTTTCATTTAAAACCTTTGATTTAAACCTTTCCCAAGTACATCATCATAACGTGCTTGAGACCACCTATTCAAGTGGATTTGAGCACAGTATTCTGTTCCATACCCGGGCACAATGAGTGTTGATGTTACGCAAATGTACCAGACTTGGGGTCAAGTGCACTTGGATTCATGCCTGAGCCTGTGCTATGAAAGCATCCTTACTGTTAAGCTTTTTTTTTTCTTTTCTTAATGTGTGTATGCTCTAGTCTGCCTATGTTTCTGCCTCAAGATAATAATTGGAGATGTTATGAAGACACTGTTTTTACTTGCATCTTCCTGCACAGAGACAAAAAACAGAACCCTCAACTGATGATGAACTTGTACTTAACTACTTCAGGCCTACTCTTAACATTCTTTTTTTTACTAATCTTACATAACGGCAATTTAACGTTAGCCCTGGTTGCATGACCCCTTTGCCCAACTATGGATTTTGGCACAAATACTGTACATGTTTTAGTTATTTGTAACAGACACTTTGTATTATCAATCCTACTCAATTGTGTGGTATTTCTTACAACGCCTCAAACTGTTTTTAACTGGTTTTAATCTGAGGTCATTTGGCACAATTGGCACGTGCAATTGACATGTTCTCAAGCATATCTGTCTTCTGCTGGAGCAGGGGGGGGGGGGTATCATGTAGAAATGACTTGGCCACATTCACAGTTTGCAGAATTGCACAGATTAAATTTTACCCAAGTCACAACTGTTTCAAGGGTCCAGGCATTAACAATACAATGGTCTCATAAGTGGAATAGCTGACTCTTGTAGCACTTTCTGCTATTCATGTGGATTCAATACAAGGAAAGCAACATGTCACACCAATCAGTTCCAGGGTTATTATATTTCATATTTATAATGCTTATCAGGAATATCATGTTTACATTCTGTCATCAGACGTACTGTATGTCTTTCATCATCAATGTGTAATGTTATGTCACCATCAATATCATCCAAGATCACAGTGACAACTTGTAAGCAGCTGACTGCACAAAATGATTGATTTAAAGATTAATTTATTTTCACAGGCATTTCTATAAATATTAGAAGGATGCCACAGACTGAGGAAATCAGTAAGAATACTGTACATTTATTGTAGTATTCAGCTGCTGACAATCCAAACCCAGTATATCAAAGAGTATCCAACACATGATGGTTTCCGAAGTAATCAACGAGAGTGCATCTACTACGGATATGATACAATGAGGTCAGTATTAATTATTACAATTAACTATTTTCTAAATAGATGTAAATTCATATTCTTGAGGTTTTTTTATGGTAATGTACATGTCCAGGCTAATGGACAAATTATCATGCATTGAACTTATGTCTTTGTGTTGGCCTTCGCCAGGGCTGTGCTCTGTCACCAATCCTGTTTGTGATTTTCATGGACAGGATATCAAGGCGCAGCCGTGGAGGAGAGGGTATCCAGTTTGGTGAGTTAAGGATTGCATCACTGCTTTTTGCAGATGATGTGGTCCTGATGTCATCATCAGTCTGTGACCTGCAGCGCTCGCTGGATCAGTTTGCAGCTGAGTGTGAAACGGTCGGGATGAGGATCAGTACCTCGAAATCTGTGGCCATGGTTCTCAGCAGGAAACCGATGGATTGTCTACTCCAGGTAGGGAGCGAGTCATTAACCCAAGTGAAGGAGTTCAAGTATCTCGGGGTCTTGTTTACGAGTGATGGAATATTGGAACATGAGATTGGCCGGAGAATTGGAGCAGCGGGGGCGGTATTGCAATTGTTTTAGCGCACCGTTGTGACGAAAAGAGTTGAGCCAAAAGGCAAAGCTCTCAATGTACCGGTCGATCTTCGTTCCAACCCTCACCTATGGTCATGAGCGTTGGGTCATGACCGAAAGGACAAGATTGTGAATACGAGCGGCCGAAATGGGGTTTCTCAGAAGGGCAGCTGGCTTTTCTCTTAGAGATAGGATGAGAAGCTCGGTTATCCGTAAGAGGCTCGGAGAGCCGCTACTCCTTTGCGTGGAAAGGTGGTTCGGGCATCTAGTAACGATGTCACCAGGACGCCTTCCTAGGGAGGTACACCTAATACATACCAAGCAAATGAAACATTCATTTTTATTAATCTACGAAACTTTCTGATATCTATTTGCACATTACCTGCACATTGACTATTTATAATAATAGTAATTGATATCATCATGAGACAAGGTAAATGACCTTATTTTAACAGACCTCTGTGGCCAGCGTAAGAGTTAATGGGTTATTAAATTATGTAGATAAACAAGGTGTCCAATCATGAAAACATACTGTAACAGATACGATAACATTAAAGCCATAATAAATCATCGTACTTTTATTTTGCAATTATTAATCTCGTATGAAGAGGAGCTATTTTGTCTCATCTGACCTAACATATTTCATCACCCATAATTCACATGCATTGCACCTGATCAATAATGAACTTACTCCAAATAATGATAGAAAATGCAATCGATTGCAGTGAAGTGCTTATTATTACTGTCTATAACTAAATACATTTGCAATACACTCACCTAAAGGATTGTTAGGAACACTATACTAATACGGTGTTTGACCCCCTTTCGCCTTCAGAACTGCTTTAATTCTACGTGGCATTGATTCTACAAGGTGCTGAAAGCATTCTTTGAAAACGTTGGCCCATATTGATAGGATAGCATCTCGCAGTTGATAGGATTTGTGGGATGCACATCCAGGGCACGAAGCTCCCGTTCCACCACATCCCAAAGATGCTCTATTGGGATGAGATCAGGTGACTGTGGGGGCCATTTTAGTACAGTGAACTCATTGTCATGTTCAAGAAACCAATTTGAAATGATTTGAGCTTTGTGACATGGTGTATTATCCTGCTGGAAGTTGCCTTCAGAGGATGGGCACATGGTGGTCATAAAGGAATGGACATGCACAGGTAGGCTGTGGCATTTAAACGATGCCCAAAAGATCCCCCACACCATTACATCACCACCAGCAGCCTGCACAGTGGTAACAAGGCATGATGGATCCATGTTCTCATTCTGTTTACGCCAAATTTTGACTCTACCATTTGAATGTCTCAACAGAAATCGAGACTCATTTTCCAGTCTTCAACTGTCCAATTTTGGTGAGCTTGTGCAAATTGTAGCCTCTTTTTCCTATTTGTAGTGGAGATGAGTGGTACCCAGTGGGGTCTTCTGCTGTTGTCGCCCATCCGCCTCAAGGTTGTGTGTGTTGTGGCTTCACAAATGCTTTGCTGCATACCTCGTTTGTAACGAGTGGTTATTTCAGTCAAAGTTGCTCTTCTATCAGCTTGAATCAGTCGGCCCATTCTCCTCTGACCTCTAGCATCAACAAGGCATTTTCGCCCACAGGACTGCCGCATACTGGATGTTTTTCCCTTTTCACACCATTCTTTGTAAACCCTAGAAATGGTTGTGCGTGAAAATCCCAGTAACTGAGCAGATTGTGAAATACTCAGACCGGCCCGTCTGGCACCAACAACCATGCCACGCTCAAAATTGCTTAAATCACCTTTCACCATTCTGGCATTCAGTTTGGAGTTCAGGAGATTATCTTGACCAGGACCACACCCCTAAATACATTGAAGCAACTGCCATGTGATTGGCTGATTAGATAATTGCATTAATGAGAAATTGAACAGGTGTTTCTAATAATCCTTTAGGTGAGTGTATAAACGTGTGGTATGTGTTTTATTTTGAATTGTTTTATTGTTTGTTTTTCCCAAGCTGTCTAACTATAATTTTTTAAAAACAAAAAAAATAAAATAAACCCAAAAATGTGCATAAACAGTATTACTAATTCAACCCCCACCTACTCCTTATTGTGAGAAAATTTCTCTCACCGATTGTCTGTCTGTAAATGAATAGTAATAGTAATAATAATAATAAAATCTTGATCAAAGAGCATTTTGGACATCAAGGAGGCATGGGCATGTGCACTCCTAGAGCCATAATCGTATGAGGAAAATATAAAAAGAGAAAACTAATTATATTTACATCCTGATAGTGCTAGTGTTCATTTTGGACATCAAGGGGGCAGGGGCTTGGGCACCCTTAGAGCCATAATCATAAAAGGAAAATATAAAAAGTGAAAACGAGGGATATTACATAATATCACAAAGAAAATACACATCCCTAAGAAGATAAAAATATTTTATGTGTTTAGGTTTTAATTATTTAACATTGTGGTAATTTCTGCTTAATTTTTTTTTGACATGCGCGCACTTCTAAAAATGGCTTCACCGGTCTGGCAATTCTACGTGTTGTGTGAATAAAAATATACATTAACAATCGGCAGTCTGTGTAACAAGCCAATTCCAAGAGGCGGGAAGCACCTAAATCATTTTAACACCACGAACCTCACCAGACATTAGAGAGAGAGGGGAAAGTTCAGCAACTCGCGCGCCGCCACTCACTCAGCTGTCGGTAATTCCACTATCTCATCTACACGGTTTCGTTCGGTGGCCGAAAGTACAGTTCATCATGATTCACCGCGAGTTTTGGCCCTGTGATTACGTTTCCAATTCATTTCATGTGGACACAAATGTTTTATGACATATTGAAATATATATAAAGCTCTGACATGATGAGTCTAATTTGCTTCATCACAGCCTCTATAATGAATTGTAAACAGTAAAATCCCCAGTGTTGATTACACCATTTCAGTTTATTTGATTCCAGCTGGACTCATAAACACAATTTGTCAATTCAACACTGAGGAATTTGCTGTGTAGACAATCCAATGTATGTTAATATGTGGGAGCCCAAGGGCCATTTAGATTGAATGGGCTGATGCGCTCACTCAGAAAATGGAGCAAATCCCAAAGTACAGAGCTTAATTACAGGTCCTTTCTCAGCGCCACTGTGTGTTTGCTTTGTTTTTCTCCTAGCAAACTCTGCAGCCATATATAGTGTCCACGTTCTAAACAGCAGGTCAAGTACCACTTCCTATAGTCCTTTCTCCTCTTTCAAAGACCCTAAGCTAAAACACATTCATTTTTGGTATCTAGGTTAGATTATTTGCTGCAAATGTTTAATTATTTTGATTTTGAGGGACCTTTCTGTTGCTTAAAAATCAGTGCAATTCTGGCAGAATGTCGTTTTTCTTTGATGAAACATTTTGTTAGTGATAAGTACTGTATGATCTTTTTCAGGATGGCAATGCTCCCAAATAGTATCACATACCATCAATTATCACTGAATAGTTGTATGCAATGTACCATATATTAGAATAAATCGTATGCTATGTTCTGAACCTAATTGAAGGAGGACTTATGGGAGTAACATGAGATTACACTCCACCCCCACAACCATCAGAACACTTTTAAATGTACAATATTTTATACAATATATACAATATGTTTGGTGACATGGTATGTTCCACACTCAACATGGACCAGAGGAAGCGAAGGAAAGAGTTGTCTCAGGAGATTTAAAAGTAAATTATAGACAAGCATGTTACCTTTACAAGGTAAATGCTATAAGACCATTTCCAAGCAGCTAGATGTTCCTGTGACTACAGTTGCACATATTATTCAGAAATTTAAGATCCATGGGACTGTAGCCAACCTCCCTGGACGTGGCCGCACGAGGAAAATTCATGACAAATCAAAGAGACGGATAATCCCAATGGTAACAAAAGAGCCCAGAAAGACGTCTAAAGAGATCCAAGGTGAACTTCATGCTCAAGGAACATCAGTGTCAGATCGCACCATCCGTCATTGTTTCAGCCAAAGTGGACTACATGGGAGACGACCAAGGAGGACACCATTGTTGAAAACAAATCATAAAAAAGCCAG
>QMIH01000949.1:52446-65830 GCA_003987875.1 Clarias batrachus
AACACACAGCTAAAAACACCCAAGAATGGCTAAGAGGAAAACATTGGACTATTCTAAAGTGGCCTTCTATGAGCCCTGACCTCAATCCTATTGAGCATCTTTGGAAGGAGCTGAAACATGCTGTCTGGAAAAGGCACCCTTCAAACCGGAAACAACTGGAGTAGCTTGCTCATGAGGAGTGAGGAGGCCAAAATACCTGCAGAGAGGTGCAGAAGTCTCATTGACAGTTACAGGAATCGTTTGATTGCAGTGATTGCCTCCAAAGGTTGTGCAACAAACTATTAAGTTAAGGGTACCATCATTTTTGTCCAGGCCTGTTCCATCAGTTAATTTTTTTTTATAATTCAGTTGAAGCATGGTTGAAAAGCAATGTCTGACTTTCATTGGTTAACATTAATTGAATTCTTATTTATTATTACTTTTGTCAGATTAAAGTTATCTCTGTGACCATAATGAGTTTTTCTTTCATTGACCGAAGAGTACCAACAATTTTGTCCACGTGTGTATTTATAATACTCGTATTACGAGTAACCCGGTGTATGAGTAATCACAGCTGAGCCAATGGTTCTTGGGAATTCTGTGGAATTGTGGGTAATCGTCTCCCATGCTTGGTCTCAGTGCGCACCCTTACTCATATAGTCAACATCCATGCGCATGCCCATACTGTTTACTGTAACACTGTGACCACATTAAGCATCTTTTATTTTGTGTTTGTATATACAGTGTGTGTTTGTGTGTGCGTGTGTGAAAGTCACCCATTCATGTGCACCTGTACTGTTTATTATAACACGTGTGTGCGCATGCATGTAAAGCAAAAGCAAGTATCATTAGAGAAGTTCCTTGTTAAAGATCCAGTTTTTCTCTCTCTCTGTAAAAAAGCAGTGTGTGCCCTCTCCCTCCTCCTCTCGCCTTAACACACACTCTCTCACGGAAACACTGCTCTGTCGCAATTCTTTTCAAAGGTAAAGTGCAGGTTAATTTATTTTATTTTTACTTTAGTGTGTGTGTGTGTGTGTGTGTGTGTTTGAAAGCCGTCTCACACAGTAGGCCTCCCTCCTCTCATAAGAGAGGAGGGAGGGCTATAGACGAGAGGAGGGAGGAAGGGAGTCATTAAAGTCATTATTTTTACTTTAGATTTTGTATTCATTATTTTATATATTTATATTTTTAATAATAATAATAATAATTTTTTATATTTATATAGCATCTTTCCAGAGCTCAAGGACACTTTACAATGAATGTAGACAAAAGGGGGGAATACAAACAGACATTGAAGTACTGAAATAGAGGAACATTAAAACTAAGGGGGAATAGGAGACAGACATGCAGAGGGCAGGTGGATTAAGCAAAGGGGTTCAGTTAATGAATCGAGGTGTAACATTTAGAAAACAAGTAATTTTTGAGTAGAGATTTAAATACTAAGATGTTATTAACAGAACGGAGAGAGTGTGGTAGGGATTTCCAGAAGGAATTAGGTGCAATAACACTAAATGATCTGCCCCCCTTTGAAGATAGGCGGTACCGAGGGACAGCAAGAAGGCCAGAGTCGGAAGAACGTAGTGAGCGAGTAGGGATGTAGGGGACAAGCAAATTGAAGAGATAAGAGGGAGCTAAGCCATTTAAAGATTTTAAAAACAAGGAGAAGAATTTTTTATTTAAATGCTATAGTCAACTGGGAGCAAGTGGAGATCAAACAAGATTGGGATTATATGAGTAGAGCATTTAGTATGAGTCAGTATTCTAGCCGCAGATTTTTGAATATATTGTAACCTGAAGATGGAGCTGGCAGGTAGACCAGTGAAGAGGGCGTTACAGAAATCAATGCGGGATGAAACAAATGCATGGATGACAGTTTCAGCATCTTTGGTACTGATAAAGGGATGCAGTTGGGCAATGCGACATAAATGGAAGAATGCAGATTTAGTGACATATTTAATGTGAAAGGAGAGTGTGGAGTATAAGATTACTACTAAATTTGTGACAGAAGTTGATGTGAGAGCCAGCAATCTCACAGGTGAAATTAGTGGAAATGTTGCTGGTGAGTGTTGGGATACCAATGGAAATTATCTCAGTTTTATCCATGTTAAGTTTCAAAAAGTTTAAGCTCTAATGTCCTTTACGCAAGCGGAGATTTTGTCAATTTGGACAGATGGAGTAGGTGTACAGATGGAATAAAGTTGAATGTCGTCGGCATAAAAGTGATAATTAAGACCATGACGTTGAAGGATCAGACCAAGTGGGATTATGTATAAATAATAGTGGGCCAAGAACAGATCCCTGGGGAACACCTCGCTTCAGGGAAATGTAGAACTGTCTATCTGAGAGATAGGAAGAAAACCTAGAAAGAGCAGTACCAGAGATGCCCAGACAAGAGAGACGAGAAATAAGTAAATCGTTGAAGGCAGAGCTGAGATCAAGTAGCAGTAGTATAGACAAGGAGCCAGAATCACCAATAAGCAGTAGATCATTCACTACCTTTACAAGTGTAGTTTTAGTACTATGGAGGGGGTGAAAACCTGATTGAAATGGGTCGAAGAGATTATCAATTAAAAAGACTGGAATTGGGTAGCAACAGTACTTTCCAGTAATTTAGATATGAATGGTAAATTAGAAATGGGACGTTAGTTAGATAGAACTGAGGGGTCGAGGTTGGGTTTCTTGAGCACAGGTGTAACTGCAGCAGTTTTAGTGGCAGAGGAAAGGCAGCAGAGGTATTTTTAAGAGGGGCTGGGTCAAAATGATGTGTATTATTCCTATAAAAAAAAAAAAAATTATAACCAATGTGAAACTAAAAGGTACAGATAATAGTACAATTAATAACATTATATATACATATAATGGTAGTAGCTAACAAAGGTATATGGTAGTTGCAGAATAAGTAAGAAAGGGAGGGTGAAAAAAAAAACACATTTGAGATTTACTGCTGACATTGATATGTTTTGAACTTCTTTCTAACCACCAGGGGTTATTCCAGAAAGCTGGGTTAACTTACCATTTGGTAAAACTTAACCTCAGGGTTGATTTACTCCAAACCCGCATACCATGAGTATGTCGGTTCCAAAACCCCTGAGAAGAGTAAGTTTAATCAACCTCCTACTGGTTACCCAGAGTTAATGCGCGTGCACGGTGCATACATAAAGACATTTTCAATGGATCGCCGATTTCACGAGTCAAAATGAAAAATCAAAGTGAAAAAAGTGAGCGGCATACTTCACAGAGGCGGAGTTGGAGGTTTAAATGCAGCATATGAAGAATTTAAGCCAATAATAATGAAAAAAACAACACGGCTGCATCAGCTAAAGAAAGAGAGTTGACTTGGCAAAAAATAACGGACAGAGTAAATGCGTGAGAGTATTAATAGCACATTTCAAATAATCATTAGGAAATTAAAAGACATCAATACACGGTCTTATAACTCTCTCCCGGCGAAAAAAAAATCATAATTTGTGCTTCCACGTCCACAGGATCTTCATTAAAAGCGCACGTCATGCTCAATAAACCTCTGAAACAAACTTACCCTGGAACATAACCTGCTACCGAGCAGGTTATCTTCAGAGAGCAAGTTGCTATGGTTACAAACATACCCAGAGAGTTACCTCCGTTTTTGGAACCGAAAGTTGAGGATATCCACTAACTTACTCTTAAACTTACTCGGGTATGTCACATAACCTGCTTTCTGGAATACCCCCCAATACAGATTTTTTTTGTTTGTTTTTTTTCTACCTGTGTTTATGTGGTTATATATTGGGGCAATAAAAATAGTTTTTGCTTTTTTCTTAACCAAAATGTACCTAGTGATCTTTGTCTCTGAAAATTTTCAATCAGAAGTTTAGGAGCACCTATACAGAGAGGCTTGGAATTTGACCAAGACTTGTGCAAAGCTAAACTTAACTGGTTTGGCAGCTTGTGTTGCACACACACACACACATACACACACATTATATATATATATATATATATATACACACACCTGGCCAATACTGCAGTATACCACATGGCCAACACTGTCCAGAACCTGGGGGGCCTGGAGCCTATCCCAAGAAACATTGGCCACAAGGTGGGGTACAGGGTGCCAATCCATCACAGGACACACACTACACTACAGGCAATTCGGGAGTGCAAATTAGCCTAATCTGCATGTCTTCATGAAATTGGAGTTTGCAGAGGAAACCCTCCCAGCACGAGGATAACATGCAAACTCCATGCTTACAGAAGCTTGAATCCAACCTTCTACCCTGGAGATACGAGGACACACTGATAACACTATGCCGCCGTGTTTGATGCCCCAGTATAACTGAATTCACGCTTGTATATTCTAAAAGTTGCAGTGACCTAAAATATTTATCAACTGAAAAAGTAAACATAATAGTTGAATTTTTGTTTGTATGCATGAATGATTAACATAGTTTTCCTTTCAATTATATTATTTTTTAATCTACTCACCTGAAGAACAGTTTTGGCTGTGACCGAGGACACGATAGTAGTGCATATGGGTTCACTGTCCACGCTCCTCTGGCCCATGGTAAAGATCATCGGTGTGGCGAGCAGAAAGGAAGCGGCCCACATGGCACTGATCATCTTTTTGGTGCGGCTGCGCGACATCACGCTTTTCGCCTTGAACGGGTGGCAGATGGCCATGTAGCGCTCGGCGCTCAGGCTCGCCACGTTAAAAGCCGTGGCATATGAGCAGCCGTCGCGCAGGAAATAATAGCCCTTGCACGCGGCCGCTCCAAAAGCCCACGGATGGTGCACCCAGATGAAGTTATAGAGCTCTATGGGCATGCTGAACAGGAGGATGAGCAGATCAGAGACGGCCAGGCTCGCCAGGTGGTAGTGCACGGTGCTCTGCAGGTTCTGAAGAGACTTCTTTGTCAGCAGAGTATACAGCGTTATAGAGTTCCCGAGACAGCCGATGGCGAACAGGGCTACGTAAATCACAGTGACGAGCAATTTAGAGTAAATGTCCGTGTTCACGTCTAAGTCGTCCTGAGGAGCGGAATCCGTCTCGTTATGCTGAAGCGGCGCCGAACTGTTCGCGCGCGCCACAAGTTGCTCCGTCAGAGCGCGCAGTTTTATGGAGTCGAGCTCTCTAAGTGTGTCGTTTAGATCCATACCGTTACAGGTATTTGGACTTCACAGAAAACGTGCCTTATCTGACTGTATATGTTTCATTAAGAAAAGAAAAAGGTACATGGATAAGGAGCTGGTTACTGCGCTCTCCTCTCGAGCCTGAGCGCGCGGAAACCGGCGCGCGTTTATATCCCGCGCGCGTGGAGGCGGGTGGCTGAGCAAATGCTGAGTCGTGACGCATTAGGATTGATTGACGTACGTAGGGTTCTTTTTTTTTTTTTTTTTTTTTTTTTTTGGTTGTTGTTGTCCACTATCCTTGCTGAGCTATCACAGCAAGATCCCAAGCTTAACCATCAAAGAATAACTTTGATAAACTTTTGATGTACAGTAAGGATAATGATGGATAATGAAAATACGAATATCTACATTTACTTAAAGTATTTGTGCAGCTGATCATCTGTTGGCACAACGTCTGACCACATACAGTATAGAGCTGCAGGTCCTTAAGTTTATCCCAGAGTTTAAAAATCCCAGCTGTACTCAAGAATATACTGTAGAGGATAGAACCAGATGTAGGGAACGCCAAAACATCTGGATCCCACATCTCAGGCCATTTATACTGATGTACTGTAGCATTATTTCTCTCAAGTGCATGGTTGCATTAAAACCTGTGGTAGTGATGGCAACAAAAGGCAAAGAAGGAGTTTAGTTTTAGAAGTAAAACAAAAAGTGAAAAACAAATGATATTGCTCATGATTTAGGTATATCACACATCGACAGTGCAGCTATACTGTAGTATCCCATATAGCTTCGCAAAGTACCTACTGTATTGTAATCTGGTGCTCTCACAACGTCCAAAACAGAACATCCAATTTCATGGATCTTGGATGTTAGGAAGAGTAAACTTATAAAACCTTTGAAATGCTCTTGCTGCTGATGGATTCTTTTTTTTCTTTTGCATTAGTTGTACAGTAGTTGCTTCCCGATTTAGTGGTTCGGCAAATTGTAGATGTCTAGAATTTCTTGACTCAAAGGAATTTTGTGGTGTTTACTAGGCTCATTATAGTAGCCTCAAAATATATATATTTTAAAAAGCCTCAGACTTAACTACTTCACTTTTTCATTAATATAATTACATATCCTTACAAGTTTTATTATCAATGTACTTATATTAAAAATGAAATGTACATTTCGAATATACTGTATATAAAAAATTACATATATTTTTGCATTAGCAGCTAAATTTAGTTTTATATGCATGTAATACCAAAAGTGCAAATCAGCAACATCTTTCAAGATTTAGAATTAAATTTAAGGGGGTACACTCACTCACTCACTGTCTATACTACTTTATCCTGTATTCAGGGTTGCAGGAGAGCCTGGAATCTATCCCAGGAGACTTAGGGCAAAAGTCGGGTATACCCTGGACAGGCTGCCAATCCATCACAGGGCACACATACACACATTCATGGCAATTTGGGAACACCGAATAGCCTAGTCTGCATGTCTTTGGACTGTTGGAGGAAACTGGAGTACCCGGAGGAAAACCTCCAAGCACGGGGAGAACATGCAAACTCCATGCAAACAGATGGCAATCAAAACTGGCTGGGAATCAAACCTGGACCCTGGAGGTGCAAGACAACAGTGCTAACCACTACACCACCGTGCCTCCTTAAGTGGGTACCGGGGGGAAAAAAAAAGACCAAATAAGCTCTGAAGCACAAGCAGGCACATAATGTTTTGGCTACTAATGATAATGCTTTTGTGTTCATATTGTGCAAACAAATAAAATACCCCAAAAATATATAAATAATAATAATAATAATATGATGTTTTTTTCCTTGCTGGTACCTGGTGTAAAAAAAAAAAAGCAAGCTTTTATTAGCAGTCCCATGCTACCATAACATTACATCAATAACCATCATTCAACGAATACTGCCAAAACATAAATTCATCGTAATTCAATTATATTACATGTTTGATTTTTTCCCCAAAACCCATGGCAGGTTCAACAAAACATGGGGTCATTCTCTTCATCATATTGGAACCCAGAGAACATTGCAGGTCAATTCTGTAGGAAGTTCCTTTACTACCGGTGTGATGTCTTACATACTAATGGGCTTCCTGCCTATGAGGAGATTCTGGCTGAGACAAATGCATATACATTTTATAAAGTTACATTCAATGAATTAGGCTGCTCAATTTATTTTTTTCATGGGGAAGTAAACACATAACACTAGGGAGCAAATATTAAAATGTAAAAATCTTCCTCCTTTAAATAGGGGGTAAATAGAGTGATATGAGGATTATATGACTGTGTGGGGTGGCTGATGAAACAGTAGCTGTGTAGTCCAGTGCCTTTCTAAACTTTTCTTAACAGTTTATTCTAACAGACAGTTAATTTGTAGACATTGCATCCTAGTGTGAAATTAAATTGGAGCTATATTTTGAGATACAGTACATTTTCTGAGCACTGCAGTATTGAGGACAAATAACCTATTCACTGATGAGTCATTGAAACTCTTTTTGGAGGAGCACACAGACTGTGGCCTTGAACAAAATAAAATATTAATAAAAACCTGTCTATGAATTACATAAAACCTGTGGTATGATGTGCAGTAGTGCTGAATAGGCTAACCTGAAGTTAAAATTGATATGTATAATTTGTCAGGAGAGGCGTAACAAGTCAAGATTGAGAAGTACAGACTTGAGAAGACTGAACACAAGGACTGAAATATGGAAAAGAAGAAGGTTTATACCGTAGGTTTACCAGACACCTGTTGGTGACAAATATCCTCCATCTTGCAATTTATTTGCATGAAAGTAAGAATTACATTAATCACTCATCGTCTATACCGCATTATCCTGTACACAGGGAACCTTTCCCAGGAGACTTAGAGCACGAGGCATGGGTAAATCCTGGATGGGGTGCAAATCCATCACAGGGCACACACAAACATAAACACACACTCTCATTCACACACTACGGGAAACTTGGGAACGCCAATTAGCCTAATCTGTATGTCTTTGGAAACCCAACAAGCACAGGGAAAACATGTAAACTCCATGCAAACAGACTCGGGACGAGAACCAAACCTGCACCCTGGCGGTGCAAGGTGACAGTACTAACCACTGTGCATTTAAAAATTTTTGCATTTAACAAACTAAATGGAATAAAAATGTATTTTGTAATAAAAATTAGTTGAGTTTTTAGAATAAGCTTGTTTATATGACATTTTTGTTTAATTTTCGTAGGTCAGTGATCCTCCCCCATGTCATTTGACTACCTGCTGATAGTGGTACTAGTAAGATTAAGCTCTTGCCTCATCTCCAGTTGAAGACGAAGCAGGGTAGTCCTTTAGTCTGGTCAGTTTCCTCACCTCATGTTTACAGTCTCCCTAACAGATAAGGTTCCAAAACTTTTCTACCAAATACAACTGCACTGTGTCTGTCATCTCATAGACTGCTATCTTGCTAAGCTGGAACTGTGCATCAAACTATAGTTATTAAAGTTTAAGACACAAACATTACAATGTCAGATTAAAATACAGTACCAACAATTTACCACTAAGGAAAAGGCTATTAAATGATCTGTGGAAAACTATGGTCATGTGTAAAAGTTAGTGCCCCTATACAACATATAATATATATATTTTTTTATTTAACAAAATAAATAAATAAATAAAATAGTGTGAGCTAAGTACCTGCATGATTTAAAAGCTTGTAGACCCACCTTTAGCAGCAATAACTTGAAGTAATTGTTTCATCTGTGACTTGACTATGCCTACAGTGGCAAAGTGCAAACATATTCATACCCCTTAAACTTTTCCACATTTAGTTATGTTACAACCACAATCGTAAATGTATTTTATTAGGATTTTAGGTGATACTATTTTTTTTTTTTTGCAAATAAAAATCTGAAAAGTGTGGCATGCATTTGTATTCAGCCTCCCTGTGAGTCAATACTTTGTAGTACCATCTTTCGCTGCCATCATCATGTCTCAGCTTTGCACATCTAGAGAATTAAATATTTTAGCTCATTCTTCTTTGAAAAATATCTCGAGCTCAGTTAGACTGTATATACAGTAGAGTAGCTGTGAACAGTAATATTCAAGTAAAACTTAAAATTTTTCTTCCACTTCACAATTATCGCCCAAAAAAATCCCAGTAAAATACGGTTACATGTTGTAACAACACAAAATGTGGAAAGGTTCAAGGGGTACTGTATGAATACCTTTGCAAGGCATGACATTCGTCTTTACAACATTCATGCTTCATTTCATTCCTAAATAATCAGCCCTTCACAGCTGTGCTTGACAGTGGGTGTTTCTGCTGAAATGCTCTGTGGTTTTTGGCAAACATGGTGCTGGGCATTGAGGTCAAACAACATCACTTTGGTTTCATGACATTGTTCTAGAAGCCTTGTGGTTTGTTCAGATGCAGTTTTGCACAACTCAATCATGCTTCCATGTTCTTTTTAGACAAAAGTGGTTTCTCCTGGCATCTCTTCCAGGCAAACCATACTTGTTCAGTCTTCTTCTAATTTTGCTGTTATGGACTTTAACATTTAAAGTCTGTTGTCTGAGATGTAGCTCTTGGATCATTTTGTATTTCTCTTTTTGGAACTCCAAATTGTTTGAAAATGGAATTACTGTACGTATAAATCTTTATACGATTTATATGCATCGAAGACCTTTGCTTATGTTTTTCCTTCTTGGCATTGTCTCACACCAGAATGCTCAGGCCAGCAAACTGCCAAAACTGCTTTAATAGAGGTCTGCACACCTGTGATGGTTAATTAATGAAGGACTGGTGATTAGCAGGACCTGGCTGTAACCTCCAATTCTGTGGAAGCAGTAAGGTATCTGTAATATTGCCCAAATGCCTTTTTTGTTTGTTTGTTTTTGCTTAATTCTTGTTAAATAAATAATGGCACTGTGAAGTGTGAAGTTATATGAGGCTATATTTGCCTAATATTAAGACCCAGGATGACTGGATGATTTTTATGTTTTTAAACACAAAATATAAAACAGAATTAAAAGAAGGAAACTAACCTTTACACATGACTATAAGTAGTAAAAAAAAAAAAAGTCACTAGATTGTAATGTAATGTAACACAATCAACATTTTCCCACATTATAATATGCCAATGATCAGACAGAAAACAAATACCATCAGCGAATTAATTGAATAACATTGATTATTAATAATATGCAAGTAAAATGGTGACAGGAACATGGACACCAAAGGTTCATCTGTTTAACAGACCCCACTCTGCAAACCACAGCACCCAAAGGATCCACAGCCAGAGGCCCCCATCAACACAAGTTGAACCTACTCAATATTGGGCTTATATTTTGTTTAAGAGCTACTGTAATAATCCAGAACAAATCAATGGGCTCTTAAATCACAAAGGGACATCACAGCCAAAACTGCTGGCACAAATCCAGCCAGTTGCGTGTTCAGTGGAGAGGTTCTTCAACGTTTAATTTTCCGCTCTTGTACTAGCCTCTCATGTGTGTCTGTCTTTTCCAATATATTGAGCTGAATTTGAAATAAATATAATATTTCTTGCTGTGATAAATCTTTCCTTCATATCGTCTTTTTGTGCTTCTAAGACACCAGTGCCTACACAAAATAGAAAGGAACAAAGGAGTTAATTAATTAAAAAGAATATATATCAATACACAAGTATATATTCTCAAGCATTCCACTTAATGAAGGCTGCTCTGCTACCCCTAGGCTGAAATGGCTAATGAATAGGATTTATTTAAAATGGAGACTCAAGAGTGATGCGATGACTAAAGAGGTTTGTCATTTACAATGTGGACATATTCTGAAGTCATTAAGAATATGTTTTTGGCTCAAGCAGTGGTTACTTTATTTAAATAACCATTGGTACTCAACAGCATTAGTATGCACAAAAAAGTGAAATATTTATTTGCATTTTTGAACTTGGTTTAAAGCTTCTACTGTACATTAGGTAGATATAGGGAGTGACAAGAAATGCTTACATTAACACAATAAACCTGTACACAATGTGATTTTGTGCTGAATTAATGATTCCAAAATACATACTCAAACACACACAGGGTCACAAAGTGAAAAATCTTTGGCAAAAAATGTAGTTTGCACAGATGTACTTTGTGGCCTGATCCGTCCTCCCCAGTGACATTTACACTATTACATCCGACTAAGGGATCCAACCTATTGTTTTTATCTAAATTCACATTTTCTGGTTTGGGACTGGGCAGCCATATTGACCTGAATTGTGCATTCACCCCACAAAACCTATATCCAAAAGCCTCCAGAGGAAAATGGAATGAAATAATCAATGCAAAAATCACCCCACAGACTACAGTGGGGTTTGTAGAGAGGACATACATTGAAGAAATGCTTTTTGGTCCACTGCCATCCTGCAAAGCTCACAGACATCACTAAATGGATATGGTCTAGATCCAGATCAAGTGACAATTCTATCTAGACCATAATGCTTTTCTAATAAATGAGAATAATTAATATACCAGTACTCTGGCTCTTTTTCCTTGAGGCAGGTGTGGCTATAGGCTAGGATTATGAAGATTTGTTCTGTATTGAACCGATATGGAATGCAATTTGTTCCAATTTGAGAATCAAAGGAAAACCCCTCCTCTCCCTCTGCCTGTCTGTCATGGCCTCTCGCAAAACAGAGAACAGAGAGCACACTTCGCATTGGTCTGGGCTCACGACCCAACGCAGCATTTTGCCAGGATTGGCACTGAAAAAATAAAGGCTAAAATAAAATTAAAAAAAAAGTAGAAAATAGATAATGGTATACATCTGTTATCTTTTCATAATATTATGTACAGTGCTCGATAAAATATATAGTAGGCGAGAATAACACTTATGTTTAACCAGCCTTGCTGTGTCGCTAGCGTACATACCACTGGTTATAAGTTAAGCTTACGGTACATAACTTGTTACATACACATTACAGCACAGTGAAATTCTTTCTTTGGATATCCTAGCGTAACTGGGGTCAGAGCGCTGAGGCGCTGATACAGCGCACCTGGAGCAGATAGGGTTAAGGGCCTTCCTCAAGGGCCCTTCAATGGCAACCTTGCAGAGGTGGGGATCGAACAGCCGATCTTCCAATTAGTAACTCAGCGCCTTAGCCACCACCACTGGCGTGGTATAATTTCATATCCAGTGTTTTATGCCATAATGTTAGCAAAGTTTTTTTTTCTTTTTTTTTTCTTCGAGATACTGAAGGGGAGTTTGCCCAGGGCACACTACACACCAGAGTCACTGCCTGAGGGGTAAGATCAGGTGGTACAGCACCAGAATTACAGAAAGTCTAAACACAGAATTGAACTTAATACTGTACAGTCGGGCAAAACAAGTCTGCAATAATTAATAGATATACTATGATTATTATTTTCTACAAAACTTAATGTAAACCAACTGAGTAGCAAATAATATAAAACACATTATTAATTATAGATACATGCTATATACAACTTTTTGTAAATTTTGTAAACATACGATTGAATGAGAAAATAATATATGAGGGGTGTTAAAAAACAAACACCTCCATACCACTGAATTAATTATCTAAATGGGTGTATGCATATATTTTATGTTGTATGTATAATTCTTTACCCTGTTCCGGTTTCATAAAACATTCTGTTGAACGAATCTCTTATGTTATAATTTCTTGCCTTAAAAACACCCTACATCACTAGGGGAAGTTTGTTAAAAGCTGATTGTTAATAACAATCTTTGGTACATTTTTCTGTCATTTTAATGTTTAATAGACTGAGTTTACCCCAGAGACTTTTCCAACCCGCACAGATTGTATCATCATTGTGATCATCATAGGCTCCCACCTGCCTTAAGGATTTGTACTATATTCTAAATTAGATAGAGTGAATAAAATGACTTATTAGACATGACTCATAGTTGTCCCTAGTATAAAATAATCACCTTTATGTGAGACACATCATGTGTTGTGCAACACAAAACAGCCATGAATAAAAAAACAATAATAACTAAAAGAAAAAAAAGAGAGATCCCCACTGGTGAAACCATGACGCCCTGATTTAGTTGATGCAACTGTACAAACCAGAAAACCAGATCATGTTACGGTGCAACGCTGAATGTTTTGATAGATACTGACTGTTTGATTGGAAACACAATACACGAGAAAATGAGACAGGGTTAGGGTACCCTGCCTTGCACCCTAAGTCTCCTTGGATAGACTCTAGGTTATCTGCGACCCTGTATACAAGATATATACAGTATATAATAATAATAATAATAATAATAATTATTA
>QMIH01000949.1:65874-87501 GCA_003987875.1 Clarias batrachus
TTATTATTATTATTATTATTATTATTATTATTGTGCCGGAAAAAAGCACATTTTGGTATGAAAATGTCCTATCAGGTGTGAACTGGGCACAAATCTAACCATATACAGTTTTAATAAACAGTTTAAAAAGCTTTGAGTATCATCATGGTTATACAGTATACTGGAGGAGTTGTGCTTGATGTAATTTATTTATAATCAATGTATTAATATTAACTCTTTTACATGGCTCCAGTACATCGCAAGGCACAAGCACACACTACAGGCAATTTGGAAACACCAATTAGCTAAATCTTTGGCCAAGTGTTTGGATTTAGATAACCACTCTATACAACTGTGGTGAGCAGAAAAGCAACTCAGATTGGGCAATGCGTAATTTATTTTTATATATATATAAAATATAAAATATATATATATATATATTGTTTAGCAAACTTTGAGGCCCTAATATAATGGCGGGCCTCCATCCCATTTACACAAACATCTTCTAGCTCCTCATAGTACTGGATGATGACTGTGGTGCTGGTGGTGCTGATGACTTTTGAGTGGGGAACACAAGGTGAAAATATGCAGCAAGGTTTGTGTGCAAAGAACACTGCAGCTCCTCACTCTCTCCAAGGAGACAGGGTTTCTCTGTTCTTAGAAAAGACTCAACACTGCCCCTGACACACCCAGCTGTTGTTACTAAAAGTGTGCAGGACAATTTACCCATCTTCTACCTGCTTTCAGCATGACAAAACACCATGGTTCAAAATTTATTTCAAACTGGGTTCATGAACATGAAAATGAGGTCACTGTTTTTCAGTAGCCCTCCCAGTGATCTGATCTGGATCCAATAGAAAACCTACTAAAATGTAACAAAACATGGGATTTGCAACATTAAATTAGAGCTGTACAATATGGAGGAATTACAGTACAGGATGCAATATTTTCAAAATTGAGTTGAATCTCAAAGTAATCTTTCCAACATCTGGTTAAATCCTGGCCATAAAGAAGTAGGGCTGATGTCAAAGCAAAAGGGAGATGCTACTTTCATAAAGTGCTCAGTTAGTGTATTGTTTGACACAGGATGACTAGATTTTTCCTTTGCCACCCACACAGTATCAGCCTTTACAAATTCAAGGCTAAACTAGGAAAAATAACTAGAAATATTTTAAGTACATTTCAATGTACAATACATATACTGTATACTGTATAAGATACGTAATGTAAGGTATTAACTATAGACTAGTGAATTCTTAATTTTAAGCTACTAAAGATTTTCTGAAAGGTCTTAATTCTTGTTTTGCGATCAATTTGATCTAACTCTAAAAAAAGTATTTGTCTAAACTGTAAAAAAAAAAAAAAAAGAAGCACTCTTTCAAACATGGTTATATTTAGCAGCAAAAATGGTAGCAATTTTCTTTTTACTTTATTTAATATTTTTTTGCATGAAATAGTATTTATTCCTTTGTCAACAAATTAATCTAATTTGTAAAATATAGTTGTAAGCAACAATGAGCAGTAGTTTTATTCATAACACATACTGTATGTACATAGTTTATGGGAGTACATGTGCGTGTCAATGATTTAAAATACAGGCAAGCTGATACTCATAAAACTTACATTATAATAATATATACATACCATCTCAAAGATTGGTCAAAGAATCATAAGCCAAAAAAGGTTATTCTCATTTAATCAAGGATTGTGCAATCCTGACGTAGGGTTGAAGGTGGCCGATTTTTGTTATTAGGTTTTGGACTACCGGATTTTGTCTCACAGACTGAATAACTTTTATCACACCACCAGTATAATGTGCAACAGCTCTCCATTTCCATTTTTCATACAAGTAAAAAATAAATCACAGTAAATCCTTATGTCATAATGACCGAAATTAGTTACTGTGTACCATTTAGATCATTTATATTATATCACCTTAAGATAAACATGTGTCCAAGAATTTAAATTCAATTTATAAATAAGAAAAATATTGGTTAAACAGTAATGAGTTTGTATTTGATAAGGGCTCAAAATGTCTTTATTAAAAACTACACTTACAGTAACTTGAAAAAGGTTTGAACAAAATACAAAATACTGTAGTAATGCAGTCATTTTGTATTTGACATGTTGCAAACCTGTTGTATGTAATTGCAGTTAGTTTTCCCCTTATGACTTTGTATATTTAAAACATCTTTCACGTACATTATCCATTTGTGCTAAATTCATGTTACCTAGTCAATTTCTTTTTCAACTGAATTTAGCTGCTGTTGTCAGGTTGTGACAGATTAGAGGTTGTTCATTAAATCTGTTTATTTATGTCTTATGTATATCTTTCCTATGAATATCTTTCCTATATTTCCTAGTACATATTCTACTATGCACGCCTGAAGGCTGTGTTTATGATTTAAGATCAAGAACTGTTAGAGGTTTTGTAACTACGGTGAATGTAATATGTGAAATAAAAAACAGTGATCATTTAACTATATTACATTGTGTATTAGTACATTAATTTACTCATATACTGTACATAGGTATATTTATGACATTATGTGGAAATAAAAGATCGTTTTTGGACATGTTAGGAAAAGTGATGTTCTTAACATCTCATGATGTAAATTATTTTTGGGCTCGTTTTATTCACCCTTTCCGCTAATTTTGATATACAAACCTAGCATTTTTTCTTCTCTAATCCCCTGTGAAATACTTTATACATGTTTATAAATTCAGAAAGGCTACTCTGTGAAATTTAAGTCCCTTCAACCTGAAACACAAAGAGATCAGTTTCTATTTTCCCTAAGGACAGCAGATAACATGGAGCAATTGTGACTAACATATTTAAGCATTAAAAAAGAAAGTGCCACTACACCCACATGCTCATAAGACATCCTTTTATCATGCATTCCCCACTAAATAGTACCTTTCAGAGTCCTATCCCACAGTGTTTGCTTTTTCTGAGTGAAATGCAAATTCAAATATGACTGCAGAGGTTTAAGTTAAAGCATGAGAATGAGAAAGTTTAATAGCAAGCAGAATAAATGCTATTGCATGTTCAATATGGCCGAATCATTTTTGTTAGATATTGGATTTTGTATTTGCATTTTAATATCGGAAGGTTTATATGCAATACAAAATATGCAAATACACATTTTTCAGCTGAAATTGAATTATCTCCCAACTCTATCATAATGGGAACAGCAAAGTCATCTTTATACATTTTCTAATTGGCATTTCAATTATGAAGCCTGGAAAATGTTTTTTGCTTTAATGACATTGAGCTGACATGGACTCAACAAGTTTGTAGAGAATCTGATGATCCATGTTAGAATGAATCCATTAGCATGTCATCTGAACACATGCTTTAGTGGAAAGGATATGACACAAATAGGAGTTGTCAACATCACAAATTAGCTTAAATATTTACAGGCACTATTTTAAATTTAAATATTAGTAAATATTAACCTTTCCCCTTTTATTTTACACTTTTGTATGGTTAGGTGGTGAACACTCTTGAAACACGTGTGCTAGAGGTTTGAATCTCAGCTTCAGTGGGTGTGCATGCGTGCATGCTCTGCTCATGCTGACTCCAGTTTCCTCCAACAACCCAAAGACATGCATTGTAGTCTGATTGGTGTTTCCAAATTGCCCACTGTGTATGATTGGGTGTGTGAGCGGGTGTGCTCTGCGATGGGTTGGCACCCCCATTCAGGATGTACCTGGCCTTGTGGCACAAGTTCCCTGGGATATTTTTCAGGTTGGCCCTCCTGGGTAACACTAAGGCTTACCTGAGAATGATATTGGATGAGAGTGATTAATTTGATACTATTGCCAAGAGAAGCGCAGCTGTCTGTCTATAGTTTGCAAACAGTTAGACTATATCACCAAGGCCATGTTTTAATGCTTTAATCTCAATCTATCCATTAGAGGCGGGGACAATTTCTTATTTATGTACACCCAGTGACTACAGGACTCTTGCAAATTCTGGCTGCAACTGGGCTCTTAATAATCATAGAAGTGCATCAGGTATGTGGCTAACTAATAGTAATGTGTTACCGATAGATTGTGCAATGTTGCTCAGAGTATTTTTACCAAACAGGTGTGTGACGATAAGAAAATAACCTCTTAGTAACATTCATCAGAAAGTAAAGGCTCAGTTTGCTAGTAGGCTTAAATATTGGACTTTAAAATAATGGAAAAAGTTATGTGGTCTGAGGCGTCCAGATTTATTCTGTGCCAGATCCAGCGGCATGTCAGGATGAGAAGAGAGTCTCATGAAGTGATGCCAAAAGGACACACACACATACAAAAAAAAAAGCCAAAAAATGCCAAGCGTATACTTGGTGAGGTAGAATGATCAGAAACCTTGTATTGAATTAGATAATTAAAAAAAACTTTGCAAAATGGGGAAACGACAGCAAAAAGCATAAATAAAGTAAACACAGTGGCAAGAAAAAATATGAGAACCTTTTGGAAAGTTCTAGTTTTCTACAATAATTTGTTATAAAATGTGAAAAGTCGGGTTTGATAAACATACAGTAATGTGACTAAAATAATAGCACAAAAAAAATCTGATCTTTTATGTCTTTATTCAACACACTCTTTCAACTGGTTGACACCCCTTGGGAGCATTTCATGGCATTTCGATTGGGTTGAAGTCTGGGCTCTAGAAAAAAAAAAGATGAATTTTATTTTTCTGAAGCCATTCTGTTGCTTGCTCGGGTGTTTGGGGTCATTGTTCTGTCTCATCATCCAACTTCTATAGAATTTCAGCTGATGTATAGACATTTTTACATTATCCTGAAGAATTTTTTGATATGCTCGGGAATTCATCTTCCCCTCAATGACTGCAAGCTGGCCAGGCTCTGATGCAGCAAAGCAGGCCCAAATCATGATGTTTCCTCCACCATACCTACGGTTGTGATGATGTTTTCATGATATGCATGTTCTTTCCAAATAGTTAAAGTTTTACCAGTGCACAAAACATTTTGCAAATACTGCTGTGGAGTTTTAGTGTGCACTTTCACAAACTTCAAGTGTGCAGCAATGTTCTTTTTAATAAGCATCAGCTTCCTTTGTTGTGTCCTATCATGGACACATTGTTTAATGTTTCTGCATACTGTAGACTCATGAACACAGATGTTAGCCAGTTCAGATGCTGCCTTTAAATCTGTCACTCAGAGTTGTTTCTTTACCTCATTGATGAGACTTCATTATGCTGTTCAGGTTATTTTGACTGGCTGCAGTCCCAGAGCGCCTCTAGTTGCCCAACTATAGACTGGTGAATTTCTAACGTCTTTGAAAGCAATTTGTAACCCTTTCCAGCTTTATGTAAACCAACAATTCTTGATCATAAATCCTCTGAAAGCTCTTTTTGGCGAGGCATGGCTCACATACGCGTTCTCTTCTTGTGAGGAGTAAATTCAAATAGTTTAAATGTTTTTTATCAGTCAAAGTAGCTCTAGTCCACACCTCCAAACTAAATTTCTTAACAAGCCTCCAGGCATGCTAACACCTGGCTCCAATTAGGAGGCAATTATGACAATGAATTCAAGACATCAACTCAAATCTTCACATACTTTTCATATAGGTGTTTGATTGCTCTCATTAAGGCATGAAATATCATATTTGTCTATGCTATCATTTAAAGCACATTATATTTGTCCAATAAATGTCAATGACAAATTAATGCAGAAAATCATGAAACTGCAAAAGGCTCACATACATGTCAGATTAGACATACTGTAGTAAAAATAATTATTTGGTTATAAGTCACTATCAGCAGATTCAGTGTCATTGAGAACATTGAGTTTCTTCTTCTTCTTCTTCTTTTTTTTTTTAAATGTATGTTATTTGAACCTGCTACAAAACTAATGGTTAGTTAATAAAAAACTCATGTAATCAAAGCTACAAATAGGATACTCATATCCTTGGGGCTGCTTACAGGAACATACACACTGCACCTTTGTTCCACAATAGCAAGAGAGTTCTCTCTCAATAAGGATACCATTCAAGGACCATGAAGCTAAAATGTTTCCAAATGAGCCAGCATGTGACACTTTCTAAGAATTGGTAAGAAATATTTGAGAGCTAAATAGACTACTCTCAGTTCTGGCTGGTTGATGTCTTCTACTATTATGTGGCATCCCAGGGCTTCTTTGTTTTTATGGCACACCTGCAGTGAGGTAGGCATTCGTTTCTTTGGAATGAGAGACTTCTCTCAAGCAAACAAGTTTCAAAGAAAAAGTATGCATTTCTACCTGTGGTGTTATTTACAGGCTAAGAACTAACTGATCCACATTTCTAACAGAGTACATCTAAAGGGGACTACTGTCACCTACATAAAGGCACTGCTGTCAATCCTAGATATTTCAGTTTACGCTGGTAGTACACATTCAGTATACCTTGTTGTATCTGATCAGTGTGTGTATGTGATAATGTGTAATGCATTTTGGGGAGAGAGAAAGACTATAGCATTCTAAATTAACCAAGTTTTACATCCCTTAATTGTGTAGCTCTAGACAGTTGTTTGTCAGCCAGATGCTGAAGCGTGGGGAAATCTGGGCGGCATAACAGGCCCTTCGCAGTCTGGAATGTACAGTGAAAAGCTAAATCGTGGCAAATGGCCATATGGAGAGCAATCAAATCTTTTTAGCTTTGCAAGCTTATTGGTATTGTCTGGTCAACCTCTCATACAAAGAGAAAGACACTATAGTATGTGAAACCAGCTAATATGGAAAATAGAGCCAAGATGTCCATGAAGTCTAATGGGTTTGCAAAGAAAGGTACAAAGGAAACAGTTCAAGCATAGAATCATATATATATATATAAACTTTATAATACAGACACTTTAAGGCTTTGATGAAAGTCTTGGCATGCATTCTCAATGGTTATTGAATTCGAGGGTAACAATGAACTTTTAAAGTTGCTTAAGGAAATGTAACAGCCAGAAAATGTAGCAAGTACTACTGTCGCATGCAAAGTGTTACACCCTATACCATACTGTAGGTAGTAAAGTGTACTTGTATAAGTTGTGCTTGAAACAAACTGTTCTCAAAGTTCATCAGTAACCTTGTTACCACCCATAGACTTGTGATATTCACAAGTTTTTGACACACATTCTAAGCAAGCTCTAACATACTGACTAACATTATTTAAGTGCACTTAACACCCAAACAAAGGCTTCAAAGAAGCAATTGTCTTGTGCTCAGTACTGCATTTGCATTTTCATTTGCATCCTTCAAATCTCAGTGCGGTGGAGCAAAATAGTGTGGAGGGAAAAAAAAGAGATGAAGTTGTGTAGGAGAAGTGAGTCAGGAAAAGGATGTAGGTATGGTTTCTCATAATCAGCTCCGTGTCTCCACTTCAGCGTACAAGAGCCCTTCTCATGCAGTCTGCTACTGTCACTGAGGCTCTATGATTTTGTATTGATTATACACAGCTGCTCTCATCAGCTTCTCTGAGCATCTCCTTAATGATCCAACACACTGACCTACTACAAAGCTTAAACCCTGTGTGAACGGAGTAAATCTCACTTGCCTTTTCCTATTTATGAATATGCATTATTGTGTGTGATGACCAGAATAAATGTATTACATTAGCATTTCTGTTTAGCATGATCTTGATATCACTTATGTGTAACAATGATAGCAGAAGATTATCATGGGTTTTAAGGTGCAACTAGAAAAAAACATATTCAAACTCATGAATGCTGAACAGTATATCTATACATGCAACGATAGTAGATGCAATCTGCAACAAAACTATCACAGTTATTGATATTTTGGATTATGTACTATTACTGAAAACTATTACAGAACTCACAAAATAAAATTAGATTTTTCCTCGCAATAACAACCTACAAAATACGATATGCTACAATTTATCTGGTGCGATTTTAATTTTTCAATTTCATTTATTTTACTTTTTTACTGCATTTAGTTACTTTTTTAAAATGCCCAAATCCCAACCACTGGATGCAGTGACAATCCCAAGCCTGGACCAAATGGGAGGGTTGCATCAGCAAAGGCATCCAGCGTAAAACCTGTGCGGAAGCTATTGTGCCAAAAGACTAACATCAATTTATGCGAATTCTTTTGTTTACTGTGCTTTAGAAAATTGAGTGTAGAGATACTGATGCTGCATGATGAGCTAAATGGTATGATTTTGCATAGTTACTCTATGACATCTGTGAGGTAAATATAATTAATCTTTGTGTACTGTTCAAGAGAAGCAATCATATCTTTTCTAAGGATGGGAAAAATAAAGAAAAAAGACTGACATTTCTAGTACCAAGGAGGCACTAGGCTAAACTTCAAATAAGCCAGTCTTGTCAAATGCATCTAATCACATTCACTTTAGTCTTGTTAATTTCTAGGTATTTAAATTCCAGCTATCTGTTCCTTGTGACTCGTTTGTGTTTTGCCTGTCCTTTGTCCAAGTATAGAGTATTGTGCTTTGTTTCTTGCTGCCATGTACAGTAGGCCTACATGTTACTGCATACAATGTGTCAGAATTTTGTTTAAATAAATTCAATCTGCATTGTATCTGCCCTGCCTCATTAGTAACATTGTATGTTTTTTTTTTTCAAACCTAAAAAAACAATATAAAATCACGAAGTTCATGTAATTTTAACTTGAGAATAAATGGATAGAAAAGTACTTTTAATGTCATACTAAGACATAACATAAATGTATGTTATGTAAGGTTCCACCAAATAGGTTATTTAATTCTTATGTTTCCACTATATCTTATTATGCCTGCCATCTGTGACAACACATATATTTGTCTTAGTATCCTTTTGAGGTCCTTCCTGCTTCCTGCTATGTCTACATCTTAACCTTACACTGTAAAAAAAAAAGTCCTAATTTTACAGAAATTACAGCCTCTTCTGTGCATGAGGTGGAGCTGGCCATGGTCATGAATATGTACTTAGTTTTCTTCTGCTTGGTTGAATGTGAGGGTAGGAGGTAGTAAGAGGTGATGGCTCTAGTTTCCCCATCACAACCGTTATCGCATTTTTTGCCACAGAATTCCATTATATGAGGGGGGAGAGGGTGTCAAATGAATCCAGGACTTTTGATTATACAAAATAACAGAAAACCTTTACCTTTAGCGTTTATATACTTCCCGGCTATGCATTTATTGGCTAATGCATTCATCCCAATATTTCACCAGTGCTTGGACTCTATCCAAGTTTTCTTAGTATGAAATAACCATGGTCAGACTGCCTGACTCATGTCTCAAACACTGGCCTCCCAGATATTCCTTCAATGGCACAAACATGAGGAAATGGTTTGGAGCAAGGTCAGGACGATGCAATGGATGGCTAGATGAGTTTATGTAATGTGCATGTTGTTATTGTGTACAGTTCCCACAGTCAGAGGCATCTTTTCTGCAAGTTGGCTTCAATTATTTATCAAAGAATCAGGCATTCCACTTAATATCTCATCCAGTGTTTGTTCCCACTTCACACAGTTTCCTTGGACACACACACACACACTTTTATAAAAGAAATACAATAAACCCATTCATTAACCTACAGTATACAGTATGTAATCTTAGTAGTTCTGTTATATGTCTATATTTCATATAAAATAGGTGATATAGAAGAGGCGAGGTAAAAGTGACACATTTTAATTGTATCTATTGCAATGTATAATGTGTACATTCCTCGATTAATCAACATAATTTTCTTATATAAAACTGCATTCATGGCTCCCACATTTCATAACAGAAAAGCATTTCACCCAAGCGTGAGAAGATTATGTGTACAAACGGCGACAGTGGCATAGCTTCATAACTGGAAGTCAAGTGTGCAAAAATTGGCTCTACTCTCTGGGGGAGGAGGATAGCTGTCTCTCCCTTTATGAATAAGAACATCACTACAGGAGCATTTAGATCGCCATTTTACACTGCCCTGTGACACAGCATGATAAGTAGTTCAAAAAGACCGGTGGTTTTATGTATCTTGACAGAAGCACACGTTAGCCTTCATCTTCCCTGGTTGATTGTTGTGTTAGACAGCATTGCTCTTCTTTTTGTTTCTTACATCTGCTTTTCATTTGATTTTCATTTAATTTAATTCCTCCCATCGCACTGTTCTGCTTCATCTCCTTTTCAGTAGTGGTGGGAGATAGGACGTGGGGAGGTGTGAGAGGGTCTTGAAAGATGAGGACCACAAACAAATTATTAAGAGATACAAATTATGAGGGGGATGGGCAGAGAAATGTTCAAGAGGCACAGCAGTAAATGAATACAAGGCAATATTCTTCGCCATTGATTAATAAGGTGTCGTGGTAGTCATTATGGCCTTGTAAACAATATGGATGAAAAAAGGAAAATGGATGGATGAACAGGAACACAAAGGATATAACATGGTAATGAATCACATGAGAAGACAGAGGGTATTGGAATTGTAGGCACATATATGTGCAATTTAATAACGTGACTGCATTCATGCATATGAACCCAGGTCTCAAGGGCTGGTGTAATCTGAAGAGTTCAGATAGTGTGCAGAGCTTTAGTAGAGGTGGACTAATCTGGAAAATGACAGGTTAAGCTTACTTAAGTCTTCCCATGGGTATAGTATGGATTAGAGGATCAAATCAATCTATCAATCCACCCATCCATCCATCCATCCATCCATCCACCCATCCATCCATCCATCCATCCATCCACCCATCCATCCATCCATCCACCCATCCATCCATCCATCCACCCATCCATCCATCCATCCATCCATCCATCCATCCATCCATCCATCCATCCATCCATCCATCCATCTTTTAACATTTCAGGAAAGTCTGTCTGTCTTGGACAGTTATTCTTTTTTTCATTTCTTCCAACACTTGTCTGTCAGTGATATGGCCCCTGCAGTGGTTTCAAAGCATAACAATTCGAAATACCAAAATACAACTTACAACCACTGGCTTACAATTTTTACATGGTGTAAGTGCTGCCACATCTGTCATGAACAAAATGGAAAAATGTGAGAGTGTTATTTTATTCTAAGGCATTGTGAAATTAATGCAAACTAAACAACAGGGAAGACTAACAGAAAATAACATATATCAGATACTGACAAAACAAAATTAACTAAAAAACTAGACTTGTTCTTCTTAATATCAATTTAAGGGAGCTTGGCCCCAGCTTTTCTTCTCCATTATTTTCCCCCTGTGCTGTTGAGCACATTTTATTGTTTCATGGTTTCATTGTTTTTACAGTATAACGGTGATGTTTTTTTTTTGCAGAACAAGCTTGCTAGTGCGATACCCACCCCTCCTCCTTTCTTATTCAGATGCTGGAATGATTTTGTATGGGTATAGAGTTAAGTGCAACCCAGCAGCAATGGGGCTCGAACCCACTTTACTGCCATCATCAACCCCGAGCATTCACCACCTAAGCGATCATCTCTATTCTCCACTATTACCCCTTAATCAGGTGCTGTGTCTCTGAGTAGGTGAGCTTCACCATGCAGCACCAAAGGGAAAATAGCATTATTGTGCTTATAAACTGATTTAAGAAGCAGTAATTGAAAGTCCAAATGCAAATGTTCGTCATACCTAGACAGAAATGGCAGTTAACTATTATTATTATTATTATTATTATTATTATTATTATTATTATTGAAGATGGAGTCATTGAAGGCATTTATTTACTCTGACCCGTACGCTCACGCAGAAAACATTGTACTGTAATCTGAAAATAATTGAGAAAAAAAGCTGTTTCTAACTGTAGACAAATCTCCTTATATGAGCAGATATACTGCCATTAAACATTAAACATTAGCTAAACTAGCCAGATACCCAACCTGTGAAGTAGCAAATGGTGTGATCTACAGTAATTTTGAAGTCTGAAGTATGCTTTTTATTATCTGTTTAAATATTATTTATATTCAAAATTATGGGTTGTAATGATGGTATAAAAAGGACACAATATAAGGAATCACCAGTTCAATTTGTCGCCACAGAAAAGGGAACTGCAGTCAAAAGTAGCTTTGCTTAATTATTCATGCAGCTTTTGAGGCATGAGGAAATATGGTGCCATTTTGAAGGTAACAAGACAAAGGGAGTCAAAGAGCAGAGGTAGTTTGCTGTGCATGTGTCTGGAAGGAAGAGTAAGCTTTCAGATGGAGGCAAATAGAGCAGGAGCACAGCTGAACGAGTTTATTTATAACCTTATATGACATAGTATTTGATCAATAATATAGTTGTCCAGTTAATAAACCAACATGAGGTTTCTCCTTTTTAACAGTAGCAGCAGCTGTGTTGCCAGTATTCATCTATCTTATGATGAAGACTTAAATCAACAAGTATACAAAATTACTTTTTTGTAAAGTACAATACGCATGTGAGGTCCACTGCTGAGTATGCAGTGAATAAATGAATACTACAATTATTTCTATCAAAGGTTTCAATCACACTAATCCAATGCTGTACAACACCAATAATAATAATAATAATAATAATAATAATAATATAGAATAACTACATGCAATTCCTGGAATAATTGTATAGTATGGATGCACCGGTGCACTGTTTAAAACAGCTAGCTTTTTCCAGATCATACAGTTACAATGATATGTGTCTATATACTACCTGTAAAATCATTGTGTGTCTGTGTGAGTTGACGGGTCATGGCTTGGGCCACTTGCTGCAGCCTCCCCTCCCCCTGAAAAGCAAACTTGCAGGAATAGACAATGTATCCAGCATAACCTTCAAAGTCAAAGGTACGCCTGTGATATCTTAATTTATATCAGAGGAACCGTATTTGGCGTAAGTGCATAAGAGCAGGGGCACTGAATTACAATTTAAGAAGTTCTGATCAATAAGATTTTCTTCGAGCTGAGGACTGGATTTCATGTTTGTGTTAGGATTCAGATCTCTATATATGCATTAATTATAAATCTATAAAGCAATAAGCACATTTTCATAGCAATTCAGTAATATTCATTGTCCATTTTCAGTAACTGCATTAAATATGTAGACAATTTAAACTTGTATGTATATTTCCTTGTATTTATATGGAATATAAACAACAATCTTTGGTCAAACTCCAGTGAATCTTCTTTTACAAGCTTTTGGGCTATAAATAAATATGAAAGCACTTTTCTCTGTCATATTGGGCTCTTTGTTTTTGCGTAATTTATATGCCCTCATCTTGAAATGATGTGGATATGTTTGTTTAAACAACCAGTGTTTTATCCCATAGTGGCTCTTGACATTACTGCTGTTTATTGTCACCACGGTTTTTCAACATATAAGACAAACTGGTTTTAAACTTCCTGTAGAAAGACTAACCATTATAAAAAATACTTTGATCAGTCCATTCATCTTTGAATTTTAATTTTTCATAGTCTACTTCCCTTTTATTTGAGTAAGACATGCTGTGTTGTGCTTTTGTTTCTGTTTCTTCTGCACATTCTGTCCATACATGGTAAACTATCTTGTTGATTGGCTTTGTTGAGTAACGTATGCACTATAGTGTGGTTGCCAAATCACTGAAATGTCACAGCAAGTCCTAGTTTGACTTTAATTTGCTAAACCCATGGTCTCAGCTTCCTGTTAGTGACCATGATTGGCTATAGCTGGTAGCTTCTCTGTGCCAACATTAAAAAGGTTTGTTTGATTATAAGATCAGACAGTTATTTTTATTAAAGTTATTTTGGGGTTAAGCCACTTTGCCAAGGTCTAGAAGAAGAGCCAACCTGTCACCCTCACAGAAGCTGAGAGGAAATTCGTTCGGATGGTCAGGGACCACCCAGGAACTATAAAGGCTCGGGATTACCATGAACTGAAAGCTGCTGGAACACCAATGTCACTGTCTACATTTAATCAATTTTTACAGTGCCCTAAATTAAAAGGCTGCTGTAGATGAAAGAAGCCTCTTGCTCTAAAATCAATATGTCCAACCCTGACTACACTTTGCAGCTGAGCAAATGGGAAAGTAAATGCCTGCCGGAGTAAGGTTTCAGCTAGAAATATGTTTGGAAGTGTAAAGGTGAGGCATTCATCTCCACGAGCACAGTACCAACTGTTAAGCATTGTGGTGGTAGCATGCTTTGGGAAAGTTTTGCTGTAAAAGGAACAGGTCCATTACACAAAGTGGATAAAATAATGAACAATGATAACTCCTGTACCTTACAATTCTCTAGTATAACCTCAAATCATCAGCTAGATGGTTAAAATTTCCCTTATTCCCAAACACACATCAAAGCTAGTTGTAGAATGAATAATTTAGGACATTAAACTTTTGGAGCCTCAGCCATATCAAAGTCTGTTGCTGGAAAACCAATTATTTTAATTGATCCCTAGCAATTACCAAGAATAGTGTTCAAATATCCAATAGAAATGTTGCTAGAAGCATGTTCATGATAACCAAATGGTCCTGCTAAAATTGAAACTTGCTAGGGGACTTGATAGGTGCTTTTTTAATATGTATAACCCTATGTGTGTTAATTTTAATTATGTTAATTATATTAGCTAAACTATGTTACTTATTATGTTGAATTTTGACCTGACTAACTTCTTGGGGTTCTTCTATTTAAGATGTTGTACAGTCATTCTGTCTATATGTTGTTCATAAAACTTTCCAATACTGCAATACTGTTCATCAACTCATAGGTATCAATGAAGGAAATAAGTAGAAATTAATTAGTTTTTTATTCTATTAACACTTACACTATTATGAACCAATTTGTTTGCAGGAGTTCACTACAATACAACCCAGTACAACTGACTTTCTCCTGCAGGACCACCAGAAAACTAAATATACTCTGCTCTGTGTCAAGAGAGGTATCTCCTTCTCTGACAGCACAATAAACAGACTCATATACATTCTATCTATCTATCTATCTATCTATCTATCTATCTATCTATCTATCTATCTATCTATCTATCTATCTATCTATCTAAATTAGTAGTCACATCACTATTAGTTTTCAATAACAAGCCTTAATTTCCACCTTTCTAATAATACACATTCTAATAACACTGTGTCTAAAGTATTAATGTCTGTATGAGTTATTATAGGTCTCCTCTGAGGCGCAACTACAGTATACGCGTTAACATATATTTCAAAAGTATTATGAATAAATAGAAAATTTAATAATTTATTTGCTTTTAAATAACGAAACACTAAGATTTCAGAGGTAGCTTTCATTTCATATACTGTATACCTGTAGCTCTTCATTATGGAATTTTATTTTCAGACCTATTAAAGCATGCTAAACGTTTCTCAAGATTCATGTGTTAATGAAAACTCATCTGTTGTAGACAGGAATATGTTTGTCAAGGACTAGAACACATTTATCTTTGAGTTGTGACCTTGTGTTAGCAGCTTAAGTAAGATGTTTTTTGGGGAAAAATATTTTTATTATGGGCAGTTGAAAACCGAACCTTGGAAGGGATGACATCAGTGTATGTCTATAAAGCTTCTATAAAACTAATTTTTTTTTCAAAGTTTGTGCCTGCTTGCATCTTTATTTAGATGAAAACCAAAATAATAATAATAATAATAATAATAATAATAATAATAAAAAGCTTCACAATCTATCAATAATCGAGTTCCTTTAAGGTCTCAGTCATGATGTTTTCTGTCTAGTGATGAAGGCATTCAGGCAGATATTTAATTGCCAAAGGCTGATTCTGACTGTGAATACAATTGCCTTATCCTCAGATCCATTATCTGTAATCTTTTCTAACCTCATTTTCAACATGCCCACATAGTCAGAGCTCATTAGTTTTCTTTCTTTCACACCTCTTCACCATGCATTTGTTACATTTCCGCCCGTTTTGCTAAATAAAACCTTTGACCTCTCTCAAGATTAGGCTGACAGTCCAAGTTGACTGTCAGACACTTCAGCACAAGCACAGACCTTTAAAGAAGATAATCAAATCTGATCACATCTTTTTTCCCAAACTGCTATTGGATAAGATGCTTCTAGACTCCAGAAGTGGCATGTTAAGCTGATAAGCAGTGAGCCGCTGTGGTACAGGCTGATAGACACAATATTGTAACAGGAACACTGATGTTCTCTTTCAAAAGCTACACTCAATGCTGCGTGAAAACGCTATGGGAACATCTCTTTGTTGTCCGGTTGTGAAGCCTGTGCATGTCAAAACCGCCGAATACCTCGGCTTATAACCTCTGCCAGGCATGACGTCACCGAATAAGGTGCACCTGCAGGTTATAAATAAGAGTGAACTAGAACCATCCTCAAATCTTTTTGTCCTCAGGACCGCTTTGTGTTTGCATGTGCATGTGCATGTGCAAGCCATAACGAAAGCAAAAATAAAAAGGAAAATAACAGCATTAACTCACCGATATGGCGGAGTTGCTTAAGAGACGCGTGCCTCCGTGCAATAGATCTCTTTCGGAGGGCAATCTTCATGAATTTTGTCTCGAGTGCTTGGGGGAAGAACACGCTCGCCTCAGGCTTCAGGGAGACTGTGAGTACTGTGATCTTCTCCCTGTTAAGGTGCTTCGCATGCGGCTCGCTTTCTTTAAAGAGAAACCGCGAGCCGTGGCGCATTCCTGGGGCTCGCGTGCTGATCTGGCAGACGCGCACGAGACGGAATTTCCAATTTCTCTCGTTCTCTCCGGATCAGGAAGTTTTAGCTTCCACTTCGCATGCGCGCTCCGGCGCTTCTTGTGAAGGAGTGGAAGAATGCTCCTCTCTTGCTTCCATGGAAGTAGCCTCCTCACAACGCTCCTCCAGTGCTGACAGAGCTTATGAGGAATTATTAGAGGTTATAACRCGTGCGGWCGAGCGATTGCATATCGACYGGCCGCAGAAGCGAGATTCCCCCAAGCGTTCGAGATTGGACGACAGGTTTCTGTCGGGTGGCCGGGGGGAGGAGCCTCAACGTCTCTCTCTCCCCTTCTTTGGTGACCTCCACGATGAATTAACTCTTTCATGGAGCAAGCCGTATTCATCGCGTGTTTTTGTGCCATCAACTTCGACTTATTCGAATATCGTTGATGCGAAAGCACATGGTTATATGATGATGTCCCAGATAGAAGAGACGCTTGCGGGCTATCTCTCTCCTGGGACATCATCCTCCCTGAAAAAGCCTACTCTCCCCTCCAAGCCGTGTAGATTGACATCTGCTTTGGTGGGGAAGCTTTTCAGGCAGCAGGTCAGGCTGGCGCTTCACTGCACACCATGGCGGTTTTGCAGGCCTACCAGGCTGACCTGCTGAAGGACCTGAGCACCGGCGGGGTTATGGATGACAGGGCATTTGCAGAGGTGCGCCGAGCCACAGACCTGTCTCTCCGTGCAACCAAGCAGACAGGCCGTGCTGTGGGCCGTTCTATGGCTGCCATGGTATCCACGGAGAGGCAACTGTGGCTGAACCTCATGGGCATCAAGGATAAGGATCGTACTGTCCTCCTTCATGCCCCCGTCTCGCCTTCCGGCCTCTTTGGCGACGCTGTTAATTATGTCGCCACTAGGTTTCGGGAGGCGAAGCTATATGAACAGGTCTTTGGGAGGTTCCTTCCCCGCCGTGTTGCCCTGGCCCCTATCAGGCGTGAGGTGCAGAAGGAGAGCGTGACCAGTCGCGCACCCCCTCGTAAAGACTGGGGTGGGGCTCGCCGTTCTTCTAAAAAATCCGCCTCGAAAAGACCGGATCTGAGGAGCTTCCTCTCTTCAAAGAAGAAGCCCTGAGGCTCGTGCGCCTGGGGCCGTGGGGGGTATCTCCTGGCACTCCCTGGAGAGTGTTGAATCCCCAGGTGTTCAATCCCCGCCACCACTGGTGTTTCGGGGAGTGCCGGTCTCCAACGAAAAGTTGGGTGTTCGGGCATCTCCAGCCACACTTCAGGATACCCAACACCTAACACCCCACCATCCAGCCGAACTGTCAAAGCTTGTGCCCCTTTCGGAGAAGCTGGCAGCATGGAAACTACTGCCAGGCGTATCTCCTTGGGTACAAAGGACAGGATTCAGTTTGCACATCGTCCTCCATGTTTCAACGGCGTGGTCTCCACTTCTGTGAAACCGAGCACATCTGCTGGCCCAGGAGTTACAGACTCTGCTGGGCAAAGGGGCCATAGAACATGTTCCCCTCCCTGGACGGAGAGTCGGGCTACTACAGTCGGTACTTTTTGGTGACCAAGAGAGGGGGGGTTGCGTCCGATCTTGGATCTTCGCGGCTTGAACCGCTATCTCAGGAAATCCAGATTCAAAATGTTGACTGTCAAAATTATTGTTTCTCAAATCCAACCAGAGGATTGGTTTGTGACAATTGATCTCAAGGACGCATATTTCCATATAGAAATATTGCCACAGCACAGGAAGTTCCTGAGGTTCGCTTTGGGGGCGAAGCTTACCAGTATTGGGTCCTTTCATTTGGCCTAGCTCTGTCACCCCGCACATATACAAAATGCATGGATGCAGCTCTGGCTCCTGTATGACTCCAGGGCATCCGTATTTTGAATTACATAGACGACTGGCTGATTCTGGCCCAGTCTCAGGAGCTAGCGCTTCGACATCGGGATGTCATCCTAGCCCATCTTCATTCTTTAGGATTGAGACTCAACGCCACAAAAAGCGTTTTCCTTCCTGTTCAGAGGACAACATATTTGGGTGTCACATGGGATTCGGTCACAATGCGGGCACAGCTGTCTCCTGCTCGTGTCGAATCCATTCTCAACACCCTGAAGGAAATCAAGCTAGGCCAGAAGGTCACTATTCATCACTTTCAGAAATCTTTASGCCTCATGGCAGCTGCGTCCATGGTGATACCTTTGGGCCTTCTGCACATGAGAGCGTTTCAGCTGTGGCTAAGAGCCAGGGGGTTTCATTCAAGGGCCAACCCCCAGAGGCTAATAAGGGTTACGCGCCAGGGGCTTCGTACCCTTTCTATGTGGTTCAGACCCCGGTTTCTGACTTTGGGTCCTACTCTAATTCCGTCTTGTCGTCGCAAGATGCTAACGACAGACGCTTCCCTCACGGGCTGGGGTGCGATCTTGGATGGCCGTCCAGCACAAGGGAGCTGGAGAGGTCATCTTCTCGCGTGGCACATCAATTGCCTCGAAATGATGGCTCTGTTTCTGGCCCTGAAACACTTCCTCCAGCAGTTGAGAGGCTACCATGTCCTAGTGCGAGTGGACAGCACTGCGGTAATCTTGTACATAAATCGCCAGGGTGGACTGCGCTCGCGCCGCTTGAACAAGCTAGCGCACCAGGTTCTGCTTTGGGCACAGGACAAGTTCCTGTCCCTCAGGGCGATTTACATTCCAGGGCATATGAATGTAGGAGCAGACTTGCTATCCAGACAAGCTGTAACACATGGGGAACGAAAACTTCACCCCGAAGTAGTCAGTCAAATCTGGGAAAGATTTTACGTAGCAGAGGTGGACCTCTTTGCCTCACAAGAGGCAGCACAATGCCCCATTTACTACTCTCTGACTCCTCCAGCTGCCCTGGGCCTGGACGCAATGGCCCACACGTGGCCCAGATTATGCCTATGTGTTTCCACCTATAGTTCTGCTCCCAGGAGTCCTGGCGAGGGTCCGTYAACARGRKTTGCGCCTCTTATTGATAGCGCCCCATTGGCCGACCAGAGTGTGGTTCTCGGATCTAATATCTCTCCTCGACGGCTCACCCTGGGTGATTCCAGTGAGGAGGGATCTTCTGTCTCAGGCGCAGGGGACAATACTTCATCCCCGGCTCGAGCTCTGGAACCTTCACGTTTGGCCCCTGAACGGCACCAACTAAGATATGCTGGGCTTTCAGCCAGCGTAATTGAAAACAATTTAAGTGCCAGGGCTCCTTCCACTAGAAGAACTTATGCCCTCAAATGGAGTGTATTTGAAAATTGGTGCAAGGCAAGATATGTAGACCCAGTTCACTGCCAGATTGTTTCAGTGCTGGACTTTCTACAAGAAAACTTGTCCTCGGGCTTATGCCCTAGTTCTCTCAGAACGTACGTAGCCGCTATTTCGGCTTGTCACACTCTGAATGATGGGGTTTTTGTGGGGAAGCACCATTTAGTTGCCCGTTTTATTCGTGGAGCCAAATGGTTGAAGCCGCCCAATAGAGCGACGGTCCCTTCATGGGACTATCGTACTCGAAGGCCTAGCTGACACCCCTTTCGAACCACTAGAGTCAGCGCCTGTCAGGCTTCTGTCTTTTAAGATGGTTTTTCTTATGGCTATTACTTCTTTGAAGAAGATTGGGGATTTGCAGGCTATGTCAGTCTCCCCATCCTGCCTAGACTTTGCTCCTGGGCTAGTCAAAGCTATTCTGCATCCTCACCTGAACTATCTTCCCAAGGTTCCATTCTCGACCATGCACCCAGTTGTTCTTGAAGCCCTCTGTCCTCCGCCTTTCACAGCTCCGGAGCAGGAAAGACTTCACTTACTGTGTCCAGTACGTGCTCTTCGGATCTACGTCCACCGCACTAGCCAGTGGCGTAAGTCGGAGCAGCTCTTTATTTGACATGGGGGTCGCAACCGGGGGCCGGCTGCCACTAGACAGACTCTGTCACACTGGGTGAGAGATGCTATTGCCCTAGTGTGGTCACACTTCGCCTCTAGGAATCAGGGCTCACTCAACCAGGGGTACTGCCTCATCGATTGCCTTGGCAAGACGCGTCCCCCTGGAGCAGGTGTGTGATGCGGCGGGCTGGTCCTCTCCACACACGTTTGTTAGATTTTATAGTCTGGATGTCAATGCTACTYCSGGTTCGYGGATCCTTGARTCAKCATCCCAGAGCTAGGTCTGAGACCTCCTTGGCTTGTGTGCACATGCTACACAACCTGGGGGTCCAGACACTTGCAGTGTGGCGGTGTTGGTATTCTCGTTCCCATAGCGTTTTCACGCAGCATCGAGTGTAGCTTTTGAAAGGGAACGTCTCGGGTTACTTGGCTGTAACCCTGTTCCCTGATAAAGCGGGATGCTGCGTTCTGATGCCGCACTGCTGGCATGCCTGGACGTCTTTTAGACAAAATTGACCTGAGGATGTTTCCGGTTCACTCCTATTTATAACCTGCAGGTGCACCTTATTCGGTGACGTCATGCCTGGCAGAGGTTATAAGCCGAGGTATTCGGCGGTTTTGTACGGTGGCCGTGAAGTGCAAAACAACTTAACAAAACCGAAAACAAAATAACATTCAAAGACAAAATAACAAATTCAAAAGCAAATTAACAAATCCAAAAACTAAAAAGCAAATTCAAAACCAAATTAACAAATCCGAAAACTAAATAGCAAATTCTAAACCAAATTAACAAATCCGAAAACAATATTGTTAATTTGGTTTTGAACTTGTTATTTTGTTTTGGGTTTTGTTAATTTGTATTGCACTTCTTGGCCAGTCAGATACGAACTGGAAAAGGTAGGTATAGTTTGCGAATTAAATTCTTACCGCTGATTGGACGAGACACCTGTCACTCAAGATAAACAGGAAGCAGGAAATTGTGTATCTAACTTTGTTTCTTGTGTGTTCTGCTTCATTTTAAAACAATTTTTTTCGGTGTGCAAAACTAAGAAAATAATTAAATTTTTCATTAGAAAGCAAGGAAATGGAATTTATTCAAAGTTACTTTGAGGACGGACATTCGTATGCCGTGATTTTGGATATGCTGATGACATATCACGGTATAAAGATTAGTTTGCGAACTGCTGTGTCTCTTTTAAAAGAAAAAAA
>QMIH01000949.1:106021-137616 GCA_003987875.1 Clarias batrachus
CCGCGCTTTCGTTATGGACAGCGAGCTGCCGCCGCTGCACCGCGCCGCCGAGCACAGCGCCTTCGTCGAGACAGCGCTGCACCGCGCCGCCGAGCACGGCGCTTTCGTTATGGACAGCGAGCGGCCGCCGCTGCACCGCGCCGCCGAGCACAGCGCCTTCGTCGAGACAGCACCTTCATGCACCGCCGAGGACAGCGAGCTTCCTCTTCCTCCGCCGCTGTCATGCGCCGCCGCGGACAGCGAGCCGTCTCTTCTGCCGCCGCCGTCATACGCCATTGAGGACGACGATCTTCCTCCACCGCCGCCGTCATGCACCCATGAGGACAACAAGCGTCCGCTTCCTCCATCACTGTCATCACGCGCCACTGAGGACAACGCGCTTCCTCTGCCTTCGCTGCCCTGCAAAGAGGACGGTGCATTTTCGTTGTCTCCACCACCCGGCATCAGCAAGAACAGCGATCGTTCTCTGCCCCCGCCGCCCTACTGCAACGGGGGCATCAGGCCATCGGGCCTGCCGGACATCACAACCAGCCTCTAGGTGAGAGGGGCAGACATTGGACCCTGGGGGGATGCCCTGGACCTCCTGTGGCGCCCCGGAGTTGCGCCCTTTGAGGGGGGGTTATGTCAGGAATAACCCCTAGAGGGCGCCAAAGCGCCCTGTGATTATGTTTGTAGTTCCTTTTATTTAAACTTCATTTCCCAAGTGACAACTCAGTCAGGTGACCAGTGGCGCTCACCTGAACCAAGTTGGTTATTAGTTTTAGTATAAATAGTATGGTGTCTTTGAGTTTCTTGTCTTGCGTCTGTTAATTTATCTTGGTAAATGTCTGCATGTTTAATAGTGTCTTTTGTTTCGTCTATTCGTGTTTTAGTTTCAGTTTCCAATTATAAAGTATCTATGTTTTGTCGAGTTTCCCTGACCCTTTTCTTAAATAAAACATCGTTTTTCCTTTAAAACCTGGATTCCTCTTGCAATTATGCCTCGCACCACATATCGTGACAGGGCCGACTGATTCAAGCTGATAGAAGAGCAACTTTGACTGAAATAACCACTCATTACAACTGAGGTATGCAGCAAAGCATTTGTGAAGCCAAAACATGCACAACCTTGAGGCRGATGGGCTACAACAGCAGAAGACACCACCGGGTACCACTCATCTCCACTACAAATAGGAAAAAGAGGCTACAATTTGCACGAGCTCACCAAAATTGGAGAGTTGAAGACTGGAAAAATGTTGCCTGGTCTGATGAGTCTCGATTTCTGTTGAGACATTCAAATGGTAGAGTCAGAATTTGACGTAAACAGAATGAGAACATGGATCCATCATGCCTTGTTACCTTGGCTGCTGGTGGTGGTGTAATGGTGTGGGGGATCTTTTCTTGGCACACTTTAGGCCCCTTAGTGCCAATTGGGCATTGTTTAAATGCCACAGCCTACCTGAGCATTGTTTCTGACCATGTCCATCCCTTTATGACCACCATGTACCCATCCTCTGATGTCTACTTCCAGCAGGATAATACACCATGTCACAATGCTCCAATCATTTCAAATTGGTTTCTTGAACATGACAATGAGTTCACTGTACTAAAACGGATCCCACAGTCACCAGATCTCAACCCAATAGAGCATCTTTGGGATGTGGTGGAATGGGAGCTTCGTGCCCTGGATGTGCATCCCACAAATCTCCATCAACTGCAAGATGCTATTCCATCAATATGGGCCAACGTTTCTAAAGAATTCTTTCAGCACCTTGTTGAATCAATGCCACGTAGAACGTAGTTCTGAAGGCGAAAGGGGGTCAAACACCGCATTAGTATGGTGTTCCTAATAATCCTTTAGGTGAGTGTAAAATACTGTGTTTAAAATGGTAAAATATCTAACTTGAACCATTTCACCAATGAGCCACAATGGGAAACCTTTTTGCTTCTGTATCATTGGTACAAAATACAGCTCAGCCTCATTCAAATTGTACAAACTGCTAAAAATACCAAATCTTGCTGGGACAAAGAAAAAGAAAACCTTGTTCCTCTCTTTTGTCAGAGAAGCTAATTGTGAAAATTAGCTCACACAGACACTAAAGCTGCTCAAATAACACTTAATTAGATTTCTCAGCTGGTGCCTATTAAAGCTCATTATTGTTGAAGTATTTCCTTAAGCAGGTTAGCTAAAGTGGCAGCTGTAACAGCATCCTCTTTTTTTATAACGAAAGGTGCTCAAGATTCATTCACATTACAGATGCATAATGTGAACGAGTTCAGAACACATTTCTTTAAGCACAGTCATCTCTTATCCTACTTCAGAGTTTTAAAAAAAATTTTTTTATACCTGCTCATTCTTATTTTAACTAGGAACTGCTCTACTTTGCCTATGGTTCCTGAGGTACCTGTATAAGGAAAGTTGAGTGCATGCATAGAAATAATACATTGATGATGCATGTAAATGTATGTATAGTAAATAAGGTCTATACATTAAGTAATTATGTGATTTCTTTATTGCCCAAGTTGCACTGCAAATTTACTGAATATCCAGTCATTCATAAAAGTACTGTTAGTAATAAAAATGAGGAAAGACCACTGAATACGTTCCTTTTGATTTCCCACTTAATTGACATTTGTTTATCTAATAATTTCTCTTAAGAACAATAATTTGCTTAGACAGGGATGGACTGAGCCAGATTCGGGGAACTTTGAAATGCTGAATAATGAATTACATTGACTGTATTATATTTCATGTACTGTATAAAATGTGATAATTTTGCAATGTCTGTAACAGGGACAAAGTTTGGGTCCAATCTTATCCAACACCACTTTATTCAAGGATGCCACTATACATAAAGCTAATTAATAGATTCTATTGTTGATTTAAGTGACAAAAGAGTCTAGACATAGAATTAGCTACTAGAATTATTTTTTAGTCTCACTTGCATATTGTGCTTCTCTGTACACTAAATTAAGGTGCCTTAATTACTTTTGTGCTTCCGGCATGGATACGTGCCGCTGGAGTTCTAATTAATTAAGTACCAAGGTTGGGGATACAGCTACTTTACAACTAGGTTACTACTGTAGTATATTACAGCTAGTGTTATTTAACTAATTTTATTTCATTTTATTTATTGTACATCAATGGCTGATATAAATGATGTAGACTTAGATGGCTTATTTTCAGCAATTCCAACAAGCATGTACTGTTCAAATATTGATACATAAAGATAAACAAAAAAAATTAATTGAATTGAATTAAAGCAGATATATTAGAATTAACAAACCATGTTTGCATGTAATATACTGTAAAGTTCAGTCAGTTACACATTACATTTCACTGGAATGGTGCTTTGGTCATAACTGTTTAACATTATAGTTATAACAAAACATGTGGTTATACTTTTTTGAGTGTTGTCATAACCCCACTGACCCTGTTCAAAGAAGTAGACCTCTACTCCAGAAAAAAACGTTTAATCCAATTGTGTATGAGCATAAACTAATCAATGATTTGCCATTTATTTATGCTTCATAGTTAGTGCCATCACTCTGCACTAAATATACATTGACCATATGCATTATGAGACTGTGAGTATATCTAAGTGTCCTCTCTCTCTCTCTCTCTCTCTCTCTCTCTCTCTCTCTCTCTCTCTCTCTCTCTCTCTAATATCACTCAAAAGCAGGATGGGTTCCCAGTTGAGTCTGGTTCCATTTATCTTAGGGAATTTTTCTTTGCCCCCAGCTTATATACATATTTCCTCACAATTTTTAAAAACTTATTTCCATAATTTTAATTCTGTTTTTGATTCTTAATATTCCACACAAACATTTCATTTTCAATACTGTCTTTGTCTTCTGGTGATTGGCATTCTCCTGGACAAGTTGTCAATGATGTGTCACATGACTAAACCATAAATCGATGTCTAATCAACACCTGGTGTTTGAAACATCAATTCTTGGTTGCTTCTAATGTGACTGACGTGTAGTTTTGTGCTTCCACCTTTTGTGTGTGTGACTATGTGGAAAACTATGTCTCCCCTCTTTCAAACCTTTTGAGAAGAGCATAATTGTATTAATTTACTGTTAAACATGATGGCTACTGTAATCTCCACCATAGAAACATCATGCAACAAAAACTGTGAAGGAAACACGGAGTACAAGAAAAGGCAGAAAACTTGAAATAATGAGCTGACAACCAGAGAAATGAGAGAATAAAAGGGGAGATAAGGAGCACATTGAGCACACATTGTTTTATTCATCTGTGTTGCTTCAATAAAAGCAGTTCATTACAACATTTTATACACTGATTACATGCTCATACTTTATCAAATGAGAATGAAATGTTTCTCTTCTATGAATGAGCACAGATGGTAATTTTTATCTCAGTGAATTGCACATATTACTGTATGTGTCGTAAGCTCATGGAGCTTGTTAATGTTAATTCAGAGTTTAGGATGATATTTAATTTTCACTTTACTTCACAATACTGTGATGTAAAAGTCAAATGGATCTATTGATCTGGAGAGCCTCTTCAGTTTCATGTATTGATGGGGATACAGTGTCCCCACAAAAAAAAAAGGAAAAATTTTACTTTTTTCTTTTTTATTATTTTTACTGCAGATTTTATTCAAAAATGTTTCCCTTTGGTTTTCCAGCAGAGAGTTTTGTTTGTCAAATGTTATAGCAATGTTAATTTTTCAACAATACAGAAATGGGAATCTTCAATGTTTATGTTGTTAAAATTCATAAAAGCACATTGGGTCAATGTTGACCATATGCCATTGGGAAAACATTAAAAGAATTGTCCTAGCACTATGCTGCAAACACCACTTTAAACATAGATTTATTTTTTACATTTCTCAATTGAAATGAACCCTTGAAATAATAGGGCTTTTGTTATCCATTAAATCTGACAGGAAGTTGAACTCAGGGCACAGGGATGAGAGCACTGAATGCTAAGTACTGGTCCATCGTACAACCTACAGTACTACTGAGACTAGTGAATGAAAATATTCTTTGTTAAATAGAATCTTAAATAAAAAAATGCTAAATAAGTCGGCCAACTCAAGCCATTCAGTTGGAAGCAAAGGAAAGAAGATTTACAAGCGTGCAGTGATTAACATCCAAGATTATTTTTTTGTGAACCTGGATGTTATAGAAATTTGTACATTGTGTACACCATATTCTAACACAGTACTGTAGTAAAGCTATTTGAGATACAGTACCTTAATGTAGCTGAAGTATATGAGAGCAACATGCCGAAATTGTGAGCAAAACCATGCACTGACTTTACACCCTTGTAGCAGTGGTTTTGCTGCATTTAAATGCCATGATGCATTTCAGGGTAATATATTATTTTTGTGTGCGTTCTCTTTATGGAAGTTGCTGAAAGCAGTTATGTTTAGTATGTCTGGTTTTGTCTGGTTGTCTCTGGCACTGGCCTATACTTGAGGGTCCATGGATGTACAGTATGTACAGCATATGCGGTTGGATGTTGTCTGATTGCACATTAACTGCCACAAAAGTGTCACCAAGGTCGTATTCGCAACATTTTGTTTGGTTCATTAATTCAAAGTTTTTAAATTATTTTTTAAATTTTAACTTTCAAAACCGCTTTCCTTGATTAAAAGTCATGTTTTAAACAGTTCCGTTGCAACCTAAATATGATATCATACAGTGCTGTGGTTTCTCCACTAATGTGATACTACAGTATAATATTATTTTTTCAATCGATCCTAGTTAATAAGGATCTGAGTTATTTTTAGCCTTTCCTGTTTTAGTCTGAATGGTAAGAGCGTGAATGGAACAGGAACCAGAAAGTAGCTAATAGTGACCTCTGGTGGAAAAATATTACAAGTAAAAATTGCTACATTTTACAGAAAATTGTCTTTTTCCAAGTTTCCAAGAAAATAATTCCTTGATTCTTCATAAAAATACAATGAAACCATATGTAATAACTGATTTGTTTATAATTACTGCTTTATTTTAGCCAACAAATATGTAATATTGGAATCCAGTGTTATCCTGCAAACAAGGGATATTTAATGATGTTTAATGTAATTTAGTGTTATTTAGCTCATTACATTTCCTCCAGAGGCTTGTACAGGCAGTAAGTGGCTCATGTGCTTCTCTTGCTAGTCTGATACACCCAATCCTTAGTTGTTTGCTTGATGCAGGTACAGTACTTCTGAAATGGCAAGTTATTTGCCAGGGAGTGTATACACAAATCAGTTGTGATATTAATACCCACAGGCATTAGTATTAATAATACTGTACAGTGTACTGAAAGATGTTGAACTGATCAGCCATAACATTAAAACCACTGAAAGGTCAAGTGAACATTATTCAATGCACATTTCAATGGTTTTAATGTTTGACAATTTTCTTAATATTTTTTTCTAAAATAAACAAATATTAACATTAAAAATCCTCGTGAGACACGATATCTTGAGACCTGTCAAAAGATAGGAAATGTTAGGCAGCAAGTGGACAATTGAAGTTCACATGAAGTTCATGTGAAGAAAGTATAAAAAATGGGCAAGTGTATTTTTAACAAGGGCCAGGTATAGTAAATGAATATTTTCTCATATTTATTTTTAGATCTTAAACTTAAAATGTCTTATTCATTGTATGGCAAAATGAAATAACTGACCTTTGCCGTTACAATACCTCAGAGGTGACCATGTGTATGTACATTTATACTGTACATCTGTTCCCTGATGAAGTCCTTTCCTGTGCTGGCTCGGTTTCCTGTGAGCTCGGTCATTGTGTTACTCCATGATAAAGTACCTCCCATTTAGGTTGGATGCATTTTTTTCCCCTGCTAATTGGTAGGCTGAGTGTTTCTACAGACATTTGCTGCTACTATCTCGAGTAACATTAAAAGTATGTTAATGTGAGCTCATTCCAGAATCAGCCACACAAACGCAGTGACACTGCATCCACTGTGCTTGTCTAATTGAGCTTGTCTGTTCTGAATCATGCGCAGAACCTTTTCATTCTTCACACTTTGCTCTTTCAGGCAATTTTGTAGAAATTGTAAAGAGTTTTTTTGGGGAATTGTCTGTTTTTATTATTATTATTATTATTTATTTATTTGACGACATTCTTACTGCTAAGGAATGCTTTGCACCTTATGCTCTCAATATTCTTGTTTCTGAAAACGGGTTGTGAAAACCTCGCCCCTGCCCTGTGGAGACTGCTAGTGAATGTTACATTTTTAACTGTCATTGAAGATCTCACAATGTTTCTGTCATGTTCCGGAAGCTCGCTCCTTATTTTCTACTGCACCTACCGGACCCATCGGCTCTTCACCTCCTGCCGTGGCTGACACCGGAGCCGGGGAACCCATGCAATTAGGGTGTGCCTCCTTAACCGCTGCAGAATCGGAACGCCGATTTAGAGAGAGCCTCTCCGCGTATTGCGGGTCAGAAGCGCACGACCAAGCCATCTGTCCTCTGCGCCCAGGGAACGCACAGCCCCGGTGAGGAGTGAGAGTGACTCACCGGGTTCCATCTCCCTCTCCACCACCCTGACCAATGATTCCCATCTCACGGTAAGAGTACACCTCCAGTTTGGCCACAAACGGGTCGGAACTTCATCGACATTCATCGACTCCGGTGCTGCTGGTAACTTCATTGACTCTTCTTACGCCAAGAAACTTGGGGTAAAGATCGAGGCGTTATCCCAGCCCGTAAATATTACATCTGTCAATGGTGGGCCCCTCTCCTCCAGCCCCATCACCTTCCAAACCCAACCCATCACCATGAACATCGGCCAACATCAGGAACAGCTCCCCATCTCCTCGCCTCCTCTCATTCTCGGACCCCCCTGTCCCCTGGTTACTCGCCACAAACTCTGCCTATGGGCTCGGGCTGGGACATGTTCTACGGAGTCCGAGGCCCCCGAGGTCGACACAGACATCATCCCGAATGCCTACCGGGACCTGGCTGAGGTGTTCTGTAAAAGACGGCGACCCACCTACCGCCGACCTTACACCCTACGACCTTGCCATTGGCCTTCAGCCAGGTTCCATGTCACCCCGCGGCCACCTCTATTCATTATCCGCCACCGAGACGCAGACGATGGTCAGAGCCCATCAGCTGTACTGTAAGGACTACAGCTACCCAGGACTCTCAAACAACTCCAGTGTTTCCTCGGGTTTGCAAACTTCTATCGTCACTTTATCCAGGACTACAGTACGGTTGCAGCTCCGCTAACTGCTCTGATGCGCCCATCATTTCACCCCTTCCACCTCACCTCTACTGCCATCGCCGCCTTCCATGAATTCTGCCGTCCCTTCACAAAGAAATTTGACCCCACACAGTAGTGATACGGAGTAGTGGACCGCGAGAAACATTCATCATCTGCACTGATCACCAGAACCTCATTACCATCCGTTCACTGAAACAGCTGAACACCAGACAAGCGTGGTGGGCTCTCTTTTTTGAAGACTACAACTTCCACCTGTAATACTGCCCGGGGTCCAAGAACACCAAAGCTGATGCCCTTTCACGACAGTATGAGGAAGATGTTCCCCGGGTGGACCCCGTGCCTGTCCTACCAAGATCATCGCACCGCTCCATTGAGACATAGAGACGAGGGATCGCCAGGCACAGGCTGCGCAGATCAAACCGAGAGGTGTGCCGTCTGGACGACTCTACAGTGTGTGCCCAACATCGTCAAGCCACAGGTCCTTCAATGGGGGCACTCCTTCATTCTCTCAGGCCACCGCGGAAGGCGTCACACTCTACAATTCATCCAACGCACCTTCTGGTGGCCTTAAATGAGGAGGGACATTGATGAGTTTGTCCCGGTGTGCCCAGTGTGCGCCCGGGCCAAAGACAGCATTCGACCATCTCCAGGAGAACTTCAACTACTCCCAGTTCCCCGTCGGCCCTGGACGCACATTGCCGTTGACTTCATCACGGGCCTGCCAGTTTTCAAAGGAAAGAACACCATCCATACAATCGTTGATTCTCCAAAGCTGTCCACCAGGTGGCCCTCCCCGGACTCCCGTCAGCCCAAAACACAACCAAACTGATATTAGAACACGTAGTCCGCCTACATGGGTTCCCAAGGGACATCGTCTCGGACAGGGGGCCCCAGTTCACCTCACGGTTCTGGAAGGCCTTCTGCCGTCTGATCAATTCCACCTGTAGTCTGTCTTCTGGATACCACCCACAGACTGGTGGTCAGACGGTCAGACGGAACGGACTAACCAACAACTGGAGCTGCCCGAGGTGCTTTGTTGCTGATCGCCAGTGCTCCTGGGTCCGCTACCTCATTTGGGCAGAATTATCACGTAACCTCCACGTCTCCTCCGCCACCAATCTAAGCCCATTTGAGGCATGTTATGGTTTCCAGCCTCTGATGTTCGACCATCAAGGTTGAAGTACCGTCGGCCCAACAGTTGGTCTGCCGGTGTCGACGGCTCTGGAACCAAGCAAACAACGCCATCCGATGCTCCAACACCCGCTACACCCTCCTACATTGCCATCGACACCCTCCGGGACGACTGTTCCAGATAGGTGACAAGGTATGGCTATCTACCAAGAACCTGCATCTATGGACAGAATCACGGAAGCTCTCCCCCAGATTCATTGGTCCATACCGCATCACCCTCTGGATTAACCCTGTCACCTACCTGCTCCAGCTGCCTGCGGTGCTCCAGATCCACCCGGTATTTGATATAACTCAAACCCTTCACCACTTCCCCAATGGTTACACCCACCCACCCCTTGCTATCGTCGACACTCTGTCCGTCTATTCGTGAGTACTCACTTTCTTGGATTTGGCTTTCGATTGAGTGTGTGTTATTAGAACACGGGTTTATTTGTGTAGACTCTTGCTCTCGCTCTGGGAGAGTTCTAAAAATAAACAGCGTGGTTATCCTGCCTGCTCGCGCTACTTCCGCGTTTGGGTTTACCATCCACGCTACAGGGCTAACTGCTAGTCTTCTGGTCTGTCTCCGTTTGTTTGTGACAGGTTCTGTCATCAGCTACTGTTGTTTTCCTTGCTGATTTGTTGTCTGGTGATTGATTATTCATTTAATGTTTTCTCTCTGGAAATTATATTGGTTCTGCTCAATCACTATATGTGCTTGTTTTTCAATAGACTGTGGTTATAGTGTTTCCCTGTCCATCAGGCAGAAGGTTCGCTGCATTTCTTGACTTTTGTTTTGAATACAGTTTACAGCGGACACTACCCATCAGGGTTCATAGGTCACAGGGTTATGTGTTGGCAACACATTTGGCAACAATGACAGCCTCAAGTTATCTTTTGAATTTGATATTTAAAGCTTGCACACCTTTCAGAAGTATTTAAATACTCATGTAAATAGGGTATTTTTCATTATTATTATTATTATTATTAAAATGAATTAACAAAACACTCCAAACATAAAATGTGAATAGATCAGAAATCTGTTAAGTTCTTCTTATCTTTGCCACTCCTGTGTGTAATCTTTTATGAATAGCGCATGCTTTTATCCATAGTTCTTAGCTCTGATTATTCTGATTTATTTTCCGGAGTTTAATAAAGGAAAACCTGCACTGCTATCATTGACACGCTCAATCCCTGACTACTAGTAGTAGTCGAAGTTGTGAAGTGAAATTTGTAATAATTTCACTAAAATAAAATCATCACAGTAAAATCGATTTCATAAAGTGTTCATATTTCATAACAGTTTTCAACTGTTAAGCGATTTTAGTGACTTAATATTTTTCATATTTACTTTTGAATATACATCCCAGGTAAAGTGACATGAAGCATGACACAGACACAGGTTTGTGGAATTACCTGTTGATTCTTAAAAAAAAACATTTACTGAAATGTTTGCATCAAAAAGAGTTCCTGAACATAAGTATCAAACCAAAACTGGAAAGCCCCTTCTCGCCCCATCCCCCATTTTTATTGGAATGCAATGAGATGACACTATTTAAATCTACAGCTAACATGAAGAGAATTACATTAATAATCACAAATATTTACTGGAAATATCATGAAGCCATATGAGGAATAGTTGCTTGCAGTCATTAGGGCAAACACACGCACACAAAAAATACGTTATAAACAAGACAAAAAAAATGTAAAAAAAAAAAAAAAATGCAAGTATCACCCTCACAATTTCAATTCCTTTGTGCAAATCCTCAAAACGTTTCTTAAGTGCATTTTATAGGAAATAAACTTAGTGAGGGTGTTAGGGCTGCAATAAATTTGTCCCTTTTAAAACATGTCAAATGTTTGTTTGATGTATAAACAGTCTTTCAACATATGAGTACAAAAAAGTATATATGCTGGTAAAAAATGATCATAAAATGTATTAAAGGTGCCACTGGCTAGATGTATTTGGTAGTTTGTGAATTTAAAAGGAACACATTTGTGAAATAGAGCAGCACGATAGCAACCATGCACAAGGATACATATTGCCACATTGTGGTGATGTGACATTTATGAATTAACCATTCAGCTTGGCCCAAATTTGATGTAAAAGTCTAATAATTAAAAAAACTGAAAGTATGCTAAGCTCCTGTTGAAAATATATATCATATGAGTATATAATGTTTACATTTCCAAGCAGTAAGTACAGTAAGTTAACAAACTTACAAACACATACTGTATTTTTTTTTTGCCCCACCTTCATTTTTTTGTAAGGTCCAACATAAACCAGATTCATAAATCTACTCTGATCTGCATAGTCTTCAAGGATAAAATGTTGGCACTAGACATCTGTTTAAAAAGCATAAAGCTGTAGGTCATATTTGTATTTTTAGCTAGCCATAGAAAGGCATAAATATATAAGTCTGTAAGCCATAGTAAGATAATAACTTATACATTTTATATTAAAATTGTCATCTAAATACTCATACTATATGTGCTGTTCAGTGAATCAGTGAATTAGTTTTAGAAAATTAAAGTGCAAACAGAGTTGCAGTTTTAGAAGTAAAGGCTCAACAGTATCATTACGCTATCATCTGAAATGTTTGTTTCCTGTAGAGCAGTCTAGCAGAACACTGCTTATACATAGATTATTCTTACTATTTGCAAGAAGTGAGCTGTTGATTTGTCTGGTAATACTTTATACTGCATTAGTCCCTACAGTTTAATTACTAAGTGCTCAAAAATAGGAGCAGAATGCATATATCAGTCATCATACTGTATATCTAAATATGGGTTCATTTGCCAAAACAAACAAATGCCACTCTTCAAAAAAGTGACTGCTGTGCATAAATTTTTGTGTGTGCCACAGCCTGAATTCCAAATCAGATTACTTTTACTAAACTGTTTTTACTGTCATTTTTACTAAATCAGAAAAACTCAAGACCAATCTAATTGATATTTTCTGGAGTGCATAATAAGAAAAGTATCATTTGTGACAATTGATAAATCTGTTGACAATTGGGACATCTGTTTTTGCAAATGAATTCTTCATTTTTACCTAATGTATATTCATGATAGAGTAACAGGAATCATTGTAACAAATAGCTCCAGGATAGATACTAAGTTTGGCTCTCTGTCTAGGGTCCTCCATGTTCTCTTTAGGTGAATTAGCTTCTACAGGTGTGAATGAGTATGTAAATATGTGCGCATGGTGCCCTGTGATGGACTCATCCAGGGTGTATGCCCATTTTGCACCTACTGGATTTATCACAACCTAAATCAGTTAATTAAAGAATAGAAGAGATAATATTGTGAAATGTTTGCGTCTTTAAATGCATATAATGCGTTACACTATAATTTGGTATTTTTCTGCAGGAATAATTGCAAATCTGTTTACATTGGGTCCAAATTCACATTGCATACACTGTTTAAAAAATAATAAACAAATTCAATACGTCCAGTACAGTACTTCAAACATACTTAATCCAACCAATGTGCAATTTATCAATCCTTTTGAAAGTTGGACCTGGTCTATTAGACGGTGGGCATCTCCAACTGAGCTTAGAATATCAAATCTATGATAATGTAAAGGATTAAATGAATTTAAACAATTAAATATATTAATCATATAAAGCGATTCAAACATGAACACTTAATGACCCATATCCCTTCTTTTTCACTCTGCATCATTTATAAACAGTTCTTTAAAAAAAGGTGACCCTGCTGCAAGGTGTTTGCAGTATTGGATGATCTTCATGTATCATCTGTAGCATTTTTTATGTCAAGCACGTCTGGCCCAATTTGTGTGCAACTGAAAACCAAAAAGACCTAATAACCTGGGGTTTTAATAAAGCTCATAGACATGTACATAATTATATCACACACACTCATGCAGGTGTGTGTTTGGAGCTGGAGGTCACAACTTGGCATGAACATTGGCTATGATCTCAGGTGGGACATCTTTGACTGGCAGGTGTCTGTCCTCTACACCTTTGTCTGCTGCACTGTTGTCTGTGTTTTCACAGCTGTTCTGGGGAGATTCTGGAGGAGGCTTGTACAGCACACCTGCCAACATGAAAAATGAAGTGCCCAAAAACTGGAGACAGAGAGAGAAAGAGAGAAAATAATTGCTTGAATAGGAGTTTTAATTGGACTTACTAACTAACTAAATCATAGACAGTCTGTAGACACCTGTCTGAAGACTATGGCTGTATTTATGGAGGCAGCTCATCACTCCCTCAAAAAAAAGAGCTTTTACCAAAACTGTCTTATTCTGCCAAATATATACAAAACATTTTGAACACTTAATATTGAATAGGTCCCTCCTTTTGCCACCAAAAAGGTGATGCTCTTTGTTTTCTGACACCTTGCTATCAATAAGAAAATGGTTTGATTAAAAATAGCATTGATTTCTGCTGTTTTATTATGGTGGCTGTTTAATAAATGAAAGATTTCTCTTAGGCTGTGTTAGGGTTAACTGCATTCATTTATCCAATCAAAGTCTTTAGTGTCAATGTGTACTTGATACCTTGTAGATGATGCCAGCAACAAGTGTGTATTGGCTCATGTCAGAATTCTGGTAAAGGTAACAAGACCCACGTTCGCCACACTGCTCTTGCCACAGCAAACATGAAATGTCGATCACTGAACCAAATGCTATTGGACCTGGGATGCCACCTGCACAGAGAAAGGAATGGTTACAAACCATAAACCTTAACCACACATACAACATTAAAAGAAGATCATAATGCAGTAGATTTAATTAGGATTGGATGTACCTTTCTTGTGTTGCCGCTCTTTTTTCTAATAATTTATGTAATTTAACAAGCTGATACTTTACTATAAATTCTAACCTGCAGTCAGAGACGCCTATGTAAAATCTTGCCAACTAAAATCAACCAGATAACATGACAGTATTACTGTATACAGTATGTTATGAGATTTAAACATACCCAGAGTTCGCACCACAATCCACTGAATGCCGAGTCCAAAAGACCTCTGACTATCAGGGACACACCTGCAACAGGGATGAGAGAACGTAATTCAGTTATGACTGCACTCAAGTGTGCAAGACTGAACTAAAACAAAAAACTGCCTCTGTGACAATGGGCTTTACCTCAGGGTAGCTGTGAGAGCAGGTATACTGCACAGAAAGGTGAAGGAAATGATGATGAAGAAGAAGGTGAGGAAGGCAGGCATGTGGTTACAGGTGGAGCTACATTTTCCTGCGATGGCCCAGCCTTCATTGCTGCTTGACATATTACCCATAATGCAGCTACAGTCTGTGAACATCTAAAAACATATGCACACACTTACTGTAATGCGTGAAACTGTGGCAGTGATTTTTAAATGCTAAAGTTAAACTTACCATACCATATGAATACTTTTCATGTTCACCATTAGATTTTAATTTTGGATCAATCAAGATAATAAATGATGGTGTGGATTGTATACAGTACCTGTCTTCCTGTGGGCCTGTGTGTGCTGTTGACAGCACTGCAGCCAGCATGGCAGGGAGAGTAGTACATCACACCATCAGCACCACACACCGGGTTATACAGCGTCTTTGCACAGTGACATTCTGCATTGCAGCCTACGGTCAAGTTCTTTCCAGCTACAAAACTGAGACACAGAAAGAGAAAAAGAGAGAAAGAGAGGAAGAGAGAACGCAGCATGGGATAGAGAAATGGCATTAAGCTCGGCATATTCAGTGGTTGTATGATCATTATGAAGTCTTATTCAAAAAAGAGTTGAGCGTGTGAAACAGCATTAGTGAGCATGTAAGGTGCTTTGATTAGCAATCACTCAAAGCTTTTTGCAAGGCTATAGTTGAGTCTTTTGGAATTTATCAGTGTTGACGGGAAAAGAGTTTGTATAAATAGTTAAAATGTTGAAGCTAAAAAATAAGCTGATCTGCTCTTATGTAATCGGTGCTAATATTATTTCAGGATGAAGCCCACATAAATGTCTGCCTGTCTTTTTGTATGACAGAACCCTATGCGTAACTTATTAATACACAGAAATACAATTTTGTAAGGCTGAGTATCTTACGCCTTGTTTACACTAATTTGTACTTCTTTCGTCATTCTGACAAATACACTCCCTATTTGGTAATCGGAGAATGAATCACAGATGAGAAATCGAAAAAAGGTGCTGGGGCTTGACCCGCCGACCTTCTGATCAGTATTCAGTGCCTTAGCCCTCTGAGCCACTACCCCCCCTAGATTTAGTTTTGTCAATATGTACTTACACTACTTCAGCACTTATTTCAGGTTTTATTTTCAGTTGATTCATTCTTCAACCCAAAAATAATCATACAGAAATGATTAATACAAAATATAAAGCAAAAATAAAACAAATTAACCTGCATTTACCTTTGAATGAATCATGGCTGTAGTGAATGAGACCAGAGAGACAAGAGGAGTAGGAAGGGGGCTACTGTGCGTGTGCATGCAAACCACATGGCACTCTTAAAGCATGCGCTGCTGTGGCACACTTATCTACACCACGTACCAGCTATCCCAATGTAGCCGACGACGAGGAAAAGGCTATCCCAATGCAGTCAGCTATCCCAATGCAGCCGACGACGAGGAACAGGGGCCTCGCTAACGAGGCCCCTGTGCCCAGTCAGGGTAAGCTTCTAGACGTTGATGGTCACCAGGGCTCACACTGATGCCACACCATTGGATGGCTGGGCGGGGCCAACTGGGTGCTTCAGCGAATGGAGGACTTAAGCTGCATTAAAGCCTGCACGAGCAAAAGCCAGGAGAAGAGTTGTTCTAAAGCCACAGAAAAGAACCTATCTGTATATGTGAGTAGCATGTACAGTAAGAGGGACAATACCCCGCATCTCAGGTATGGTACAAAGGTGAATTTGGAACGCTGATGATGCACCAGTTTCAGCCCATTTGCACACTATGCTGTTGGTGCACCAGCTTATACACACACCACTGCCCTTCTTCCTGTCTCAACCCCTTTTATCAGTACCGCTGCCACATCCGCTTGAGCTGTCTAAAACAGCAAGGTCAAAGTGCCGCCCTGTCACCTGCTCGAGCTCTGTGTCTGGGACCTGTGTGCTTCCGTGAGCACCGCCAACCCATCTGATGGAGGCTACGGCGTGAAGGGGGTCAGACGGAACACTTACTGCACCTGTTCAAGCTCGAGGTGCCAAGACATGCCTACCGCCAATCTACGTGATTGAGCTCACCGCTCATCAACCTGCACAAACAAAATGCAGATGGAAAAAAAGGGTGACGCCACACACCCTAGGAACTTGGTGAAAGAGCAAAAATGCCGCAATTTGAGTGTCATAAGAAACGACAACGCTGCAGTGTCAAGTGCACCTGCTGAATGCCTGTCTGTTGCCCATGTCCTCTGCCACTCCGTCACTGCTCATGTTTGCCAGCCAAGTGCCCCTCTGCCAGCTGGGCAAAGCCTGGACAGACAAGTGCAACCCTCATGTCTCTCCTTCCGCTCTTTTCCTTCCTCCCTCCTTTGTTTCCCTTTTCCCATTATCCTTAATAAAACTACCCTTTTTCCATAAGACCTCGCCTTGTGTCAGTGTGTCTGTGGTGCCACCCGAGTCAAAGATCTTACAGTAGAATTCTATGTTTTATTTGGTAGCTAACATGAACCAGAAACCACTTTTTGTAGACACGTATACACAGACCAGCCATAACATTAAAACCTCTTAGAGGTTAATTAAATACAGTAACATTCATTATTCATAATCTAGGACTATTAGGAAAACCAACACATTGTCAGTATCTTTATATTGATTTAAGTCCTTTATCATTTCATAAGAATGCAATCATTATTAATTTATAATTTGACAAATAAGGTAACCAGATTTAATTTCTGCCATTCTGGGAATTTTTTAAAGTGATATTAAGGTCTGTTTCCAAAAAAGGGGGAACATGACGCTTTTTCCCCACCCTAAAATCAAACTTGACCTGAGTGGCACTCGAATGAGTGAATAAGACTGAAGCAAGCACACATTACTACTAAGTGCATGCAGAGCAAAAGTAAACTGATGAACATATGCGTTTCTGCACACTCAATTCACTGCTTTGCATTCACAGCTTTGTGGGCACGTAAATACAAAACTATGTTAATATACCTTCAATAACACTCTCAATTCAGCCGACCCTTGCACTCTCTATCCATGATGGTGTTTAACCAGTTTAGGACTGCTAATGAGGGTATGGCTGTGTATGGCTATGTTTCCATGTGCTTCTGTAAGCTTAGCTGAGAGTAGTAGCATGGACATCATCTTTAACATTCTGAAATGTAGACGCCTGGAGAAATATGTTCCTACAAAACTAATATACAGGCTGTTTCCATCTTTTGTTCTTTTTTCCCCCCTCACATAAAAAACATTCCCGCCTGTATGCCAATGTCGAATTTAAGCCATATGTAAAATTGAGGGATTACCAAAGTAATTTCATGTACATTAACTAGAATTTAATAGCAATGAGAAGAATCATAATATTATTACTGTCTATATAACATGGCTCTATATGCAGGTATGCTTATTAATTAAGATGACAAGTACGGAAGTACAGTACAGTGACTCTGCTTTTATTATACTGCTTTAAGTATTTTTTGTGCATCTGTACTTTCCTTAATTATTTTCCATATGTTATATTTATTACATCTCACTACATTTTTTGATGGAAAACCTGTACTTTTACTCCCTACATTTTAAATAGAGAACTTTTACTTTTACTTAAGTATTGAGCTTGTCTACTCCTGCCATCTCTGTTAATTGCCATGACATTGCAATGATCATGGGCTAATGTATATTTTAAAAAGCAACTTTAATTCCATATTAATCACCTATTCATTTTTTGTGCCAATTAATATTAATGACCCAACATTCATTTTGTACAAAAATGTATATCGTGCTAGGATAACAATATCAAAACTATTTATTTTTTCATTTTATATTATGGTGATTATGACAAAATATTTATTTTCAGATATGCTGATATGACACAGTGTTACAGAACGTTTGATGTAACTAATGTATATTTTTATTTTGTTATTTCTTAGATATCATTTATATTCTCTGTTCAGTTAAAATGTTTAAAAATACTGGGGTGGTGAAGTGTATTTGAGAAGAAAAAAAAATGGAAGTATACAGTATATTAAGCTGCACTACCTCACATGGCCTATAGAGGGTAGTGTACCTGCTCTGAAGCTGTGCGTTGAAGGAGCTGATGATTTCAGAGTTGCCCTGATATGAGGTGGTCACTCCGGCCATAGGCACATTGGGGCAGTGCAGGAGGAAGACGAAGACAGCCACAAGGCTCATAAGGGCGCAAAGCATGCAGAAGCGAATGATGCCACGGCAACGCAGGTTCATCTTCTTCACAATGTAACCACCCAGGAAGGTGCCACCCCCTCCAGCAGGTACCACCATGTAACCTTGAGGAAGAAAATGCTTGATTCATTTTGTTTTGTATCTTTGCCTTGAACGTGTGTCATAGACAATTGCAAAATGTAATTAAAATGAGCCAATGAAGCGTTAAATAATGTGTCCATATTATTCATTATTCTTGATAAAATAAATTTTTAACAAAACAAATTATCAAAGATTTCACAGCAGTATCTCCCTTTTCATACATTACCAAACTTTTCTTTCAGTGAACACTACAGCCTGCATCTCAAGTGAAGCATAACTTTGTGTTTTAATTGCACCAAAGATTTATATGCACTGCACAACAGGCTTTTAATAAATACATTTCTGTCCTACTGATTTAATAAGTGTGGGGGAGAAAAAATACACTGCCCGGCTCAAAAAAAAGTCACACAAACAAATTTTTAATTGGACCAACTTTTGCGATGATTACTACCGTGGCATCACTATGATAAGCTTACGCAATCTCACATTTATTTCTGCCCAGGTTTGCTAAAGATTCCCAAAGATTATTAATCTTTAAGATCTGGACCCTGTGGTGGCCAATCCATGTGTGAATTGTTGACATGTCTCTGAAGCAATCTTTCACAATACTTGGCATTGTCATCTCGGAATATGCCCCTGCCATCGGGGAGGAAATAATCCATTGATGGAAAAACCTGGTTATTCAGTACATTACGGAAGTCAGCTGACCTCTAGACTCACCAGACCACATGACCTTTCTCCAACGCTCAATAGTCCCTTCATTTATGTTCCCTAGCAAACTGAAGCTGTTTAGCAGTTAGCAAGTTGTTTAGGCCCAATCCCTTGAGTTCTCTTCACATAATGCATGTAGAACTGCTCTTACTTTCCTTATTAAACATAGGAGTCAGTGATAAGGTTTTTTTGTTTATTTGTTTGTTTGTTCCTTTGTTTTAGCATGTTTTATGGCCCACATTTCTTGCTTGAAGACAGTGGTTCACCACTTTCAGGCTTTAGTAATGCATTTTTCAGTTCCCAAGTTTAGTAGTTTCAGCAATAATTTGTGCCTTTTGAAACATGTTTGCCATGACCACAGGATATGTCTTTTGACATGTTTGTTTAAGAAATGAGAAGCTACTCACAACCTTAGTAGCAGTAAGGTTAAATAACTTGCTGCCAGCTGAACCATATTAATCACTACATTAGTTATCCAGAGGAAGGTTCGTAAATACTTGTTTAGTTAAATTCAGGTGGTGATGCTTTTTTTGGCCGGGCAGTGTATTTCACAATTTAATGGACAGTGCATTCTTTGTTGCTCTTTGACTAGGGCTTGATCATAGGGGACAGACTGTGTGGCCACTGTAAGGCAGAGATTCACTCTCACTCGAGTATTAAGAAGTTTTAGGACAGCTTATAGAAATTATAGCCCCCACTCAAACAAGTAGGGACCACTTGACCCTTGAAAAAAATGGTGTTTGGAATTCCATTTAACTGACTGGTTAAGTCAACACCTCGAACGGATGTTATGTTAGCTTTAAGCACAGGGTGCAGCTGACTGTTGAACTGATTCAATGACCAAATGCTAGTTATACATTTTTAAACAACAAAATAAATCACAACAATCCTTCACTGTGGTGTGGGAACATATATCTCTGACTTATCCTGGTCAGCCAACCTTTCTGTGGTCATTAAGAAAACATTACACATACAGGAAGAACTGCAAAAAAAAAAAAAAAGAAAGATCTTGTGTCTTTCTATTTCCTCTCTTATGAATTGACATAGCGTATTTCACTATGGAACATCATCTGCTGTGATCTGCTTATGACCCTAAAGAGACAGGACCTCTTTAGCGTCATAAATACCACAGAAAACATAACCAAACTTACCTCAAATTATATATCAGATCTGGTAATCAAGGACACATGGATGAAATATTGTGTATTTTTCTCTAAATTCATTTGTGTGAGAGGCATGACTGTCTTACCAAACCAGGTGGCAGCTTCGGAGGCACTAAGACTGAACTGAGACTCCAAGAACTTGGGCCCAAAAGTGGACATGCCAGCAATTAGTGTGGCCTCTGTAGCACCAGCCAGACATAGGAATATAAACGTAGGGTTCTTTAGCAGAAGCAAAACTGACCTGGATAGAGAGAGAGGAAGAGAGAGAGAGAAACAGTTGTAGAGAACCACCATAAAGGGGTGACTATCTTGTGGCTGTTCAGGGTGCAATGTTCAGGGTGTTATATTTATAGTGTTAAAGTTATAGCACATATTCTGTACCCAATAAACCAATCAATGAATACATTCAGATACAGGTCAAGCCCTTCAGTTGGTGTTCAGAAATCAAATGTCAGAATGATGGTTGGCATCAGGTGAGCTTGTTTAAGTATTTCAGAACCTGTCATCTTCTGTGAGTTTAAACAGAATGACAAAAGACACTCACAGAGTAGAAGTTTAAGACTGTAGGACCTTGTTGATGAGAAAGGTCAAAAAATTGTCAGACTGATGTTAGCTAACAGGAAGTCTACAGAAAATGAAATAACCACTTTTACAAAAGTAGCGATCAGAAAAACATTTAAAAAGCAGAACCTTGGACAGAGGATCTACAACAGCAGAAGACAACAGTGTTTCATTCTTGCTAGCCAAGACCAGGCATTGAGGTAACAGTGGGCTTCTGTTATCAGCTAGGAGTCTTTTTTCACACCATTGTGTGTACACACTAGATTAGGGTGAGTGAAATCTCAGGAGATCAGCACTGTCTCAAATACACATACCGGACAGGTCTGGCATCAAAAAAGCATGTTGTGATCACTGTCACTGAGCCCCATGGAAGGCTGACAATCCATTTCAAGACACACACACAAACACACACACATGCATAATATTATATAAATATAATCACATTTTAACATATTGTGTATTTTTCTCTTATTTGTGACAGACTATACTTTAAGATTTATAGCAGCATTTGTAATATTTAACTAGAGACAATTCCTAGAAAAATTATGACGTACAGTTGCACTCAAAATTATTCAACCCCAATCGAAATGAGTTTTTTTGGCCTTACGACTTACAGCTGTTTGTAACAAATTAGTGAAAAAGAGAGTTTATACAGTAGCTCAACACCACTAATATAACAAGTGGTTTCTCCAAAGTCAACACAAATTTTCAAAGCTTACTGCAGTCTCAGAATTATTCAGCCCCCTGAATAAAATCCCTCATTAGAGCACAAAGTAAATCAGGTGTTGTCTCAAGCACAGGTTAGATGCCTGAGGTGTACTTGATTTGGAACACATCAAATACCTGGACTTTCTAGCGATTTGCTGTTGGAGATTTATGGACAAGTCAAAAGAGTTGTCCATAAAGTTAAGAGACAAGATCATTGCCTTGCACAAACAAGGACAAGGATATAAAAAAATATCAAGGGTATTAATGTTTGTCACGCCATGCCAGGTCATGCCCCATGTCTCCAGACAGGCCATGCTCACCTGCTCATCCAATCCACGCTCCACTCCACTCTTTCCATTTTGCCGCCTCAATCTCTGCTTTCTGCACACCTGTTCTCTATCTCAGTTTATCACCTCTGCCTATTTAAACTCTTCATCAAGCAACCATTAGCTGCCGAATTATTGCGTGCTCATAGCCCAGTTTTCTCGTGCCTCAAGCCAAGTTTTGTCCTCGCCTATACGTTGCCGACTTCGTCCCCTCTTTTCACGCCTCTCGTCTCACGGATCAAACTACTCTACGCTGATTGAATTCCCGGCTTTGATCTTCCTCTTCTGCTTCACGACCAAGATTTTGTCTAGCCCATAGAATTTATTGCAACACGGACTGCAGGTATGCGCTCCWGGAATTAGAGCTCTCCTCTTCAGTGATTCTGTCCGCAACTGCCTTCACGCTGCACGTTGGATGCCGCACGCACCTTGTTACTCTGATCTCCAGTAATAATAAAAACTTCCAGTTCAGTTGTTGCCTGCTTTTGGGTCCTCCATGCCTGCCCGAGGCGGACCACCCGTGACAATGTTCCTAGGTAATAATATTCCTAAATATAGTAGGAAGCTTATTTTGCCAGTTCAAATAAAAAAAAACAGTAGCTACACTACATCGATTTTGCATGTTCTCCCAGTGCTTGGTAGGTTTCCTCTGGGTTCTCCAGTTTCCAATGGGAAATTGAATAATTGTAAGTGCAATTGTACATGGTACATGGAACAGTGTAAATTGCTACTTTCTAGGGCATACGGTTCCTGAGATATTCATTCACCTATTCTGTGTGTGTGCGTGAGTGCAGGGGGCGTGGTTTCCCCCAGTTGCCTTAGCAACGGATGTGTGTCTAACCTGATATCTTGCATATGCTGCAGTAGAAAATGACTGTGCTGCTTCTCTCTTGGATATCTTGGGAAACATTAGTGCTAGAATGTTATTTTTTGGTGCAGACAGGAGTCCTGGCAGAAGGTTTTGACAAATTTTGTGAGGAGGAGTGCAAAATTAAGGAAGAATCAGGGAGAGAGATAGAAAGGTAGTTTTATGCTGATTCACTGTATTGTACCTACAGAATCCCAATTATTTTCAATGTACAGAATTCGGAGTGAGAATTAGAAGCGGATTAAAAGGGGTTTACTTGTTTTTGATCAATATGATTCTAAAGCCTTTCAACGTGACGTTGAATAATACAAAAAACAAGCGAGCTAGGAGTCATTGGAGCAAAAGGGTTGAGCACAGGTCGCAAGTAAATACTGATAACTGATGGTGTATTTTGTGCTGAGGCTCTGGAAACCTGACGAAACATTTTGACAAAATTGTAATTCTGATTCCTTAGATATTTAATAGCATGCCATTCTCCACCAGTATAGTATAACCCACATTCCATCCATCCATCTAGGAACCTCTGTCGTTTAACTTGGGGCCGCTGATGCCATTAATTGTCAAAATTCCTGTGCTAAAAAAGTGCAATAAAACAATATAACAACAAAAACATGTATGTGCTAATCATGCTATTATGAATCACTGTACTACGGCAACAGAAAAAGAAAAAAAAAACTCCATTACAACACTTAGACTTACTGACCAAAGCAGAAGTTCAGAGAGGAACTGCATCCCACACATTTGGCCTAAAAGTCTATTTAGTTGCGACCACATCAGTTTGTTTCTAAATCCTCTTATTGTGTCCCACCATCTGCTCACTGTGTGTGGTACCACCTACCGCTGTCGTCTTAGTTTTAGGCTTCTAAATATTCTTGTTCCTAATTTTCAGCCTTACTTGGTTTTTCTCTCTCATCAGCTTTCTTAATCAATAATGGTCCTTGTTTTACAGTATATGCTTTCACTCTTGAGCAGGTGCATTTACCTAGGCATGTCTTTTACTGTCTTGCCAAACTGGGGATCCGAGGCAGTCACTTGGCTTCCATCCTTCAGCTGATGAGCCTCAGACACACGCATGGCTTTAAAGTGCTGAGATCCTGTGTTAGTAATTTTGAGGATGAGAGAGAGAGAGAGAGAGAGAGAGAGAGAGATAGTAAGGTACAGATAGGCCTAATGCCATCATATGGATTGTATTTTCTTCTAGATTTTCTTCTCTGTTGCACCCTGGGCATGTTTTCATGTCACTGCATTGTTGTGATATTTTTGCTACAGTATAATATAGCAAGCAACAAAATTCAAGTTAAAAAACAAACATTTTAGGAAAAAAAACAGTTAGCTGTTTAATCCCATAACCAATACTTTGTTCTTGGTAATATCATCCTACACATATTCCATGGTACATCTAATATTTTTAAAATTATTTTACATCCCTTTCCCAATTGATGCCTTTCAACAGCAAGATCCCATACATGTTTTATAAACTCTTTGTAGGCCATGACTTCAAGGACTTAGCAGTCAGTTAAAACAAGACAATAAAAATAAAATAAACAGAAAAAATATAATATTTATTTTTCTCTCGATTTTCTTAGGTGCTATATCATATTAAAATAGAAATATATTTCACATGATTTATTTTTGTTAAAACAGCAACTGTAATGTACACTCCTTATATCCAGTACTTGAGACATTGATTATTTGTACTGAATGACCTGGGGCAGTTTGTGATGAATTGTACCTGGCAGTTGGCGAGGATAGCCCAAAATGGGTAGTGCGGTGATGAGTGCAGCGGCTCCTCCTGCCAGGAACCCAACCCACCATGCCCCCACCCACAGTGGGCTTTCTGGTGTCAGTAGAGTTCTGAAGAAATAAAAGGAGTGCAAGATGTAGTTTAAATGATCAAACAGAAAAAGAAAAAAAAAGTACTTTCATCAAACATGAAACAAACCTTTTGAAACAGATCTGATCTGGCGTAAATGCTGAAGCATGCATCAATGTACGAATGTATGATCAGCCAATGATTATGCATTTTTTAAATAAAAGCACCATATTTGAAAAAAAAAAGTCTCTGTTTTCTCTAAAAAAACAACAACGGTGAGCCCATACAGCATCACAATTTTTCCTGTATCCAGGGTCGCGGGGGGCCTGGAGCCTATCCCAGGGGACTTTAGGGCACAAGGCAGGATACACCCTGGTGCCAATCCATCGCAGGGCACACACATACACACACTATGGGCAATTTGGGAACGCCAGTTAGTCTAATCTGCATATTTTTGGACTGTGGGAGGAAACCGGAGTAACCGGAGTAACCCCACCAAGCACAGGGAGAACATGCAAACTCTATGTGCATGTAGACGGGAATCGAACCTGGATCCTGGAGGTGCAAGGCGACAGTGCTAACCACTACACCACCGTGCCGCCCCATCTCAAATAAATGACAATAGCATCTGTCTTGGATATTACCTAGCATTGCCTGCAAGCCTGTCCCTTTCCACAAACCTGGTTTTCAGTGGACTCATGCAACACTCTGTCCAGGGAAATGGAGAATGTTTTTTGGGCATTGTCTGAATATTAAAATCACAATCTACAGATGATAGGGTGACTTTTTCTGTTCTGTTTAATTAACACAAAATAAAATCTAGCACTGTCCAGTATGATTGACTTGGCTATGTCAGACAAGTTTTGTAATGAACAGTTTTTCTTATTTTTTTTAAGCATAGCACATTTTTACAATGGTACATCTATAGAAAAAGAAACAATATCACATAAGCCTATATCACAGGCAGAAAAAGAAAAGACTGGAAGTTGGAAGTTGTTCAGAGGTGTGTGGTCATCATCGAGGCACCTATTATTTCCTGAAATAATCATACCTCATAATTCTTTTGTTACCCCACAATAACCTCAAAGACCTCATGACCCTATTCAACCCAAATCCCCAGTTGCCAAATCCCTAGGTAGTTATAAAAGACTTACATTTTGCCAATTTCTGTGTATATGTTGAGGAAGAAGCCACCCAGCAGGTATCCAGCTGCTGGGCCTATAATAGCTGCGGTGTAGAATATACCTAGGAAAAATAAGGCATGTTAGTTGAGTAGTCTACCATATTAGTACTAGATCTTTTATGGCTCACCGCATGAGTCTTAAAAAAAAACTCCATTGTTCCATTTCACGGAATCCATGTTGGAGTTTTGATCTCTACTTAGGCTAGACCGTGTTTATAAATAATTACTTGAGTCCAGAGATGCAATTGTCTGTGAATGCCTTTGAAATGCGGATGCCGGGGACTGGGAAGTAGCACAATTGTAGGACGCTTTATTGATGGCGAAAGTGGAACTTATAAATAAAGGTCAATAATTATGGTGTTGGCTACAGTGCTGTCTGACAGGAAAAAGCTGCAAGAATTATTGAAAAAATGCAAATGCTAATTCATGTGAATGTTTTATATGCAGCAACTTAAATTTAATTATTCATAGTCTTAAAATTTTGTGGACTAAACTAATTGAGTGGTTTGGAAGTCCATTTCGAATACGCTTACATACGCAAACATCAAGCAGCCCTAAATGATGACAGGAATTCGCCATGCGCTGTTTGCAGTGCAGTAAAATCACTGGATTTGGACTTTTCATGGCCTTTAAAACACCATTTACAGGAAATTTACTTTTAAAGAACTGAAGTATGTGAGTGCTTTTAGAGCCCACTTTTAACACACAAATAAACACGGCCCATATTTGCATTTCGATTAAATTATTTTTATAAACACTCTTTTCATAACCCTTTTGAGGCATTAAATCCATTTACAAGAAATAGACTTCACATGTTACTACTGAGACCAGGCATTGAACAAGGAAGCCTTTTATACAAGCTCCAACAAACAAAGACACAATTCACAAGACAGTTTACTTTTTTCTCTACATCAACCACACTCACCTAAAAAAGCTAACACATAGCTGAGAAATTCAGAGCCTAATATACTGTAAGCTCACTCTAATACTGAAGCCTGTGGATTGTATTTCCAATTATAGATTTATGTCAAATCTCCAAGCCTTATTTCTTCACAAGCTCTTTTTTTGTATGTGGTTAACTCTATACAGTATATACAGCACAGATTTCATTCATCAACCAAGACTGTTTTAGTAAGAGGGCTGACGGATGTCATAAGCCTCGGCTGAGCTTTTTCTTCTTACTGACCATAGTGTACTGATTGTGGTTTGACCTAAAACACTACAATATCAACAACATCTGCAGTGATGTGATTCTACATTTAGTGAACACCTGCAAAATGATCTTAGGATGATAAAGGTTTCATACAAACACATTGATACCTATTTCAAATACATTTATCTGAAAATCTTTTTGCTCTCATTTGTCTTCATTTAGGTTTCTTTTAAATTGCTTTTATTCAAGTCATTAATATCAAAACAAAGAGTTCCAAAGAATTTTTATTAAACTTTTATTCAACTATTAAACAGTTGAAATAAACAAACTATTTAGACTTGCTATCACGATCCGTAGATAAAACTCATGTCTATCATGGATTGAAGCAGATCAATCACAACTTGCATTATTAAGTCTGCTTATACACACAGGAATTCTGAAACGTCTTGTATAAATATTCTGGTTTCAAATTTAGGGGGTTATTTGTTTCCATCCACTTTGATACATGAGGTGTGCTGAATATCTCTGATTATCTTAGAACTAGAACAACTCTGAAATTAGAATTATGAGCAAGGATTCTTTCAGTGTAATGTTTTTAGTTTTTTTGTTTTTTTACATCTGAGCACTTACCGATGTAGACAGGTGCATAATTAGACTTGACGTTCTCATCCAGGTAAGTAACGCCTAGTGTATAGAGCGGTGTAGCACCAACCCCGTGCAAAAACTGGCCCAGCATGAAGATGTAGCGATACAATGAGAGTCCACTCCCTCTGCTGCCCTCACACTCCTCCGTCTGGTTGGACGAGCACAGCCCCCTATGCTCCAGTACTCTCGGCTCATAAGGTGGTGTGGTGAAGTGTGGCAGTGCAAACACGAGTGAGCCAAGAGCCATTATGAAAACTCCCCATCCCAGCCAGCGGGGCTTGTGCCCTGTGCCACCAAAATAACTCACGAATGTCAGGCACACGCAGGCAGCAATGTCATAGGAGCTAGCAATTAATCCAGCCTGTAATGACAATAATTACACAACCAGTACACACCATTTAATTCTTAGCTGAGTCACTAAAAGTTATCTGTGATACATTCCTTTAGCATAAACAAACCACAAACCTGATAGCTGCGCAGGTCAAAGCGTCTCTCGATAGACGTGATGACAGTGTTGATGAAACCATTGATTATCATGCCCTGGAGGAATGAGGCCACACATAAGAAGAAGAGCACCCATCGTGCAGTGTTGAAGCTCTGAATAAAGCGAGGGGTCAGGGCTCCCCATCCACACAGGTTTTCTGTGTCTGAGGACAGAAAATTAACCCCCACTGTAGTCCCAGAGACATTAACAGTGTTTTTGGTCGTCTTGATGGGGGCATCTATGGATGGACGGTAAGGAGTGGAGCCAGTAGGTGTGCTGACCTGTGACGCCAATGGGCTTGGCAAATCCACACTGGGGCCCATGGGTCCATCCTGCAGGTCCAAAAGCTCTTGCCTAGAGCTGAAGGAACTGTCATTGTTGCGCAGATGGGGCATGGCCCCTTCGGGAAAAAAAAAAAAAAAAAAAAAGCTTTACTTTGACCCGTAAATTCAATAAATATCAAGTCCAGCTTCTTCAGATCAGATCTTGWTTTTTTTTTTTTTTTTTATTGTCGTCTTTTTGTGATTGAAGTTCCAATACTGATGCTATACGAAAGCATGAGGTGGTACAGAAGTTCTTTGGAGGTAGAAAGATATCCTGAAATTAAAAGATAGTGACTTAGAAATGTGCAAAAAAAAATGATAAACACAATTATTGAATAAAACAAAAGATGTCCTATAATTATGCACAAAAAGCCCAGTAACAATAGACCCAGAAATAAAAAGTGATCATGAAAAAGACTGTAACACCGTAGCAGCACCTGATATTTTGCCCGTAGACTTCTTAAATTAACCCCTCGAAATCTTTTAAAACTAACATGAATAGAATTCTAGGTAAAACAAACAGATTGCCATATATGTCTCAGTGCACCTGTATCCCTATTCAACTCCGGAAAATAATCATTTGAATACAGAGATAGCCTTACAGTATGTCACAAACACAGTATGGAGTTGACCAGGGACACAGGTGCAATGATACATTTAAATATATGTTGGCTCAAAAAAAAAAAAAAGAAGTGGTTATGAAATAAATACCTGTTGAAATCGGAAGCTGTGAACGCAATGTGCTGTGACAAAACTCTTGCCAATCAAATAAATGAAAATAAATAAATGGCTACTTTTGGCTCAATGGACTTAAAAAATTGTAATGTTTTATAAAGTTGCATCATTACATTTCCAATATACCATTTATTATACCATTTATTATTATAGAAAAATAAAGGTTAAACTACTTTATGAAAAGTTAACAAGTTACATTATATTTCATCACACATAACGGTAAAAGACAGGAACGAAAAGAATGAAAGAATCAGGGAGAGGAACCAATGAAACACATGGGGTAAATTTCAGAAAAGTGGTTACGAGATCCAGGTCTGATGAAATAGGAAGCTGTGAAAGAAATGTGCTGTTAAAAAAAAAAAAAAAAAGAATTGTACATAGAGATAAGATACCTACAATATGTGCAATGATGTACTGAATTCATTTTGTACTCATAAATGTGCAAAATACTAATCATAGTTCTTTTGTCATGTCTATGTCTGGAACTTATGGCATCCTTATGATCTTTAGTTCATAAGCTCATCCCATATCATCTAGTTTACACTTCAGTTTACAGTCTGATACACTGGTTTAAAAACAGAAAACCCGCACCTCCATATGTCTGTCTATTTTATTACAGAAAATGTCACCAAAAAAAAAATAAAAAATAGAGATACAGGAAACTTCGGTGAAATCTGTCGAGCTCACTCTTGTAAAGGCCATGTTAATTATTAAACAGTTAATTGTTTAAAAGGCATTAACTAGACAGAAAACATTTTCCAATTAGTTGTATCAGTTGAAAACATGTAAAAAGTAATTTGCAAAGCTAATATTTTTCCAAAGACAACCTATTTAATCTTACATAAGTAACTTTCTTAAAATATCCATTCAGCTAAATTAAGCTAAACTTACCGGTTTTGCACTCAATTTCATTTAATTAAGTCAGCTATACATAATTATTTTAATGAAAATGTAATTTACTTAGACAAAGGAGTAACTGTCAGCTAAACTTGTTACACAATTTTAAAGAATTTAGAAATGTATTTTCCACATACATTTTAAAATACAATATATATAAAGTATATAAAATATAGTATATTTTGAGCACATTGTACCCTGGTTAGTGGTGACAGAGAATTGTTGCTTCAAAGATCCAGCATCTCTGGTTTGATTCTACCTTATCTAGGATGTCTTCTGGCCCACGGCATGTGCTACCTCGATAGGTTTCTGATCAACTGAGACGCTGACCTTGAGTGCATATTTGCAGATCTTTGGTGCAATAAGCTCTAGTTTGATACCAAGTTTATTAATGTACAGCATCATACCCAGCTTGGATAGTAGGGATGAGAATCACTAGGAACCACCTAATACGATGTTATAATGATACCCAAGTACTGATTCTATTAGTATTACGATGTTGTAGGTATCACGATTTTATAAATATTGCAATTTGATATAATTTCTTTTTGTTGCAATTCTAAACAAAGGTTTGATCCTACCACACAGGACGCTGTGCTGTGGAAATAGTTTAGATCAGGATTAAAGAGAAACAGCAACTTCCACTTCTAATGCAAACGTATATGAATTTAAATAAACTGTAAAAATATGTGATGATACATGAATTGCCACATAAAAGAATCGCAATACATAATTGGACAGATTTTTGCCCATCTCTATTGGATACTGTTCATTAAAGTGCTTTAGAAATGTTTATGATTAAATCTGTCTCTTTTCTGTCCTCTGCTATATATATATACATGTGTTTGACCCCCTTTCACCTTCAGAACTGCTTTAATTCTATGTGGCATTGATTCTACAAGGTGCTGAAAGCATTCTTTGAAAACGTTGGCCCATATTGATAGGATAGCATCTCGCAGTTGATGGGGATTTGTGGGATGCACATCCAGGGCACGAAGCTCCCGTTCCACCACATCCCAAAGATGCTCTATTGGGTTGAGATCTGGTGACTGTGGAGGCCATTTTAGTACAGTGAACTCATTGTCATGTTCAAGAAACCAATTTGAAATGATTCGAGCTTTGTGACATGGTGCATTATCCTGCTGGAAGTAGCCATCAGAGGATGGGTACATGGTGGTCATAAAGGGATGGACATGGTCAGAAACAATGCTCAGGTAGGCCGTGGCATTTAAACGATGCCCAATTGGCACTAAGGGGCC
>QMIH01000949.1:138242-162034 GCA_003987875.1 Clarias batrachus
TATATATATATATATAAAATTTGTGTGCAGTTTCAACAGTCTAAATTTATTTAAGATTTAAATTGGCATTCTAAGCGATAATGTCTGGTCAGAATTATGTCATTTCCAACTTTTATGTTTTTGAAAAATGTAGTGGGAAACTGGTCATCCCCATGATTTGTTAGTAACAAGTAACAAATTAATATGTTTGATTGTTGATTAATCTAAAGCTAATACTCGTATATACTGTAGCATAACTCATTTAAAGGTAGGAAGTTTTACCTTGTTTATTTTTGATGCTGTACATTAAAAAAAATATGTGCATTCTTTATGTAATCAGGAAATTATGACATGTTTGCCACTGTAAAAAGTTATTATTATAATTATTATTATTATTTTACAAGTTCATATCAAAGTATACTTCTCTGCATATGTATATGAAGTAACAACATATACTGTATGTATATGTAACATGTATACTACTTACTTATCTGTACTTACAGAGATGTATACTTGTAACATAATAATAATAATAATATTAATAATAATAATAAAACATGCCATAACCTCCTATATATATATATACTGTATATTAAACTTGATATATATTAAACTTTGACTTGATGTGCTTGTAGTAACACTGTTTTAGAATGGGATTTTTGTGGTAAGGGGTAAATCAGGATGCAGAATATGAATTAGGTGGTGTGACCATTGCGTCAGAAGTGGTACTCTGAATTGCTGCTCTGTGATTGGACACATCTCATTTGTTGTTCAGGAACTAGTGGTCACAAAAGAAATAAATAAATGTTGTGCCTATTTTTAGTTGTCAACGCTCTGTATCATTTGTTTTATGTTCCACAAGCCATTCTTTTCTGCATTCAAAGTTCAAACAGAGGGAAGGTGAACAGTAAGTGGTGTATATGGATTTGAGAATAGGTTCAGTATTTGCTTTGGAGTCCTGACTGTGTAAGTCTCTTTGAAGCATAGCAGGGTACTAACAAGCCAAGGTCATAAAAAAAAAAAACAGAGAGACGGAAGCCAAGCAGGCCATAGACTTTCACTGACAACATCTAGGAAGGAAGTTCAGCAGTAACAGCAGCTTTTTGCTTCAGCTTAGTGAGAGGGTGCTGAAGTGTAAGCTTTTTTTGTTGCAATAGCACTTTTTTTTGTTGCAGCTACTTTTGAAACTGCACTTAAAATAAACCAAGTGTGAAAAATTACAATAATTACACATGAAAGAGCAAATCACATCACACATTAACATTACAGTGCTCTTCATCACACAGGTTCAGATTATGTAGAAAAACTAATGCAACATCATCCAGAAACTTAAAACCTGATCGGAATTTGGTCTTCCAGTCCAACAAAGATCCTAGGTACTGTATACATTCAAAGCTGTAACAAAATTTCTTCAAGACCACAAAGTGACAGTATTGTAGTGGCCATCACAAAATCCTGACCTGAAACCCACAGAGAGTTTGTGAACTGAACTGAAAAGGTTAACAGTCTTAACAATGAAGTCCACATAACTGATCTAGTTATACAAGTTCTGTGAGAATGAGGACAAGTGTTCGGCAAGAACGAGGGTTGTTGAGTTTTAATTTGAAATTAAAACTGTAAATGAATTTATAATACAAGACAGAAAATTCACATTCACAAAAAAACAAAACAAAAACAAATAGAGCTAAGATAACATACATTACTTAATATTTATTTCAATCTTAAATCTTGTATAGCAATTAAATCTTTCAGAAATAAGACTTGCGGTGCAATGTGTTTTTTCTTTCCTCACATGTTTTGGTCTCTGACTAGTATGACTAAAAGAAAAAAGGGGAACTTGTTTCTCTGGCTTGGAGAATATTAGCAATAATTATATAAACGGAATAAATCCATAGTAACGCTGCTCACATTGTTGGTTTTTGTTGCTAACTTAACCGCTGAGTTCACCATTTACCGAAACAATTTGTGTGGTTAACGAATGGTTCTGTTTTTAGTACATTCATGCACAATACAGTTAGTTAATGTTAATAAATAAAAATGTATTAAATTCAGAATAGAATTGGGCTGCTGTAGCCATAATTAAATCAGCTCATGATTTCACTAACGCTTTCTGGCCATAAGCTAAAACTACATTTAAATGATATATAAAATAAGATAAGGGTCCCAGTTTGTTGCCAGCAGCACACCTAATACATTAATGTAAATGATTGTTATTTACATCCATGTAAGTTAGTAAATCATGTACAAGTAAATGACAAGCGTTTGTTTGGACAATGTTAGTTTTTATTTATCTATTTATCTAGTCATTGCTCTGTCCTCATTAATATCGGATGGGAGTCAATCCAGCAGTGGAAATTTGTAATAAACGTTTTGTAATGTTGTTTTAACATTTTTCTTTTTAAAAGTTTTCCACTCAAATTCAAGTGTTTGGGTAATTTTTTTTTGCATTGTCAATCTGGACAGTGAGTTGCTTTTGGTATACATTTCATCATGTCATATATAAAATCACAGATGATAAAATGGACTTTGGCTGTTAATCACATAGACATTTTGCACCTACAATGTGATGCTGACAAAGCCTCTCAAAAGACAACAGAGCCCTGTCTCTGGGCCTTACAGTACCTCAGCAGGCTGCATGTTTACTCGCTCACTGACTCAGTGGTACTGAAGAAATAAAAAATATTGTCAAAGTTTGGTACCTATTCTACGGTTTATGTACTGCATATTTAGACACTTAACTGTATGTAATCCACATTCAAAACACTAGCACATGAGTGAATGTTAATCTCACTTATAGGATATAATAAAACTTGAATTGCGAGTAACTTGGTAACTTGTGTGTGTGTGTGTGTGTGTGTGTGTGTGTGTGTGTGTGTGTGTGTGTGTGTGTGTGTGTGTGTGAGAGAGAGAGAGAGAAAGTTATCCTACACTGTAGCCCTTCTCCTCCTCCTCTCGTCTTATACTAGACATAATTCTTTTTAAAGGTAAAGTGCAGGTTAATTTGTTTTACTTTTACTTTCTATTTTGTATTAATTATTTTTATGAGTATTTCTGGGTTGTGAAACAAACCATCTGAGTTTCCATTATATCCTACGGGGAAATCCGCTTTGATATAAAAGTGCTTTGAATTACAAGCATGCGTCTGGACCCCATGCATGGTTGGCTGTGGTGCACTGGGTGTGCTGGTGCCTTTATATCATGGCCATCATTTTTTTTATGCTGCATTGGATTTTCTGTGGGATCAGAACAGACAGGCTGGGCTGTGGGGCCACAGGCATGAGGCACCAATTTACTGGAATGTAACTGACATTCAATGTTAAGTGGTGTTAAAACTATGGCTGATCAGTGTAAATGTATAATTATATCAACAGAGATAGAGGTATTATCAGCAAAAAGAGAGAAAGATATTTTCATACTTCTTGAGCTATAAAACTGCAGTAGAGGATTAGGATTTATATATTTTTTCTTTGCTGAATCCTTTCTGTTTTCATATTTATTGAAATATTAGTAGATGTACTAATCTTTCACAAAAGAGTGTAGCAGTGGTTTGTATGAAGTACATTAGAATGTTTTTGGCGTTTGAAAGTGTAATTGGGGTATGTGTATCTTTTTTTGTAGAAATACCATTTTTAAACAATTGTTAGATTTAGATTGCAGAGTTTCATTTTGACAAAGAAGTGAGATGATTATCTCCAAAGTATTGTGTTTCGGCTTGAGTGTAGAGTTTTTAAACAATGAGCCAAATTCTGTATCAACTGTGCACACAGTTGGCAAAGGGTGGGTGAATTGAATGTTCAGGTGCATTTGTGGCTGTGCACATTTACATCGCTCTTGAAGAAAAGGTTGATCAGTAATACAATCAAGAAGACGTCTATAACTGCACTATTAACTGTTTAAGTGTCTACTGTTTTAAATATCACAGTAGAGGGACATACATCATGCCAAATTGCCACACCCCTGGTTTGTTATGCAAGTTCTCCCTTTTACAAAGATCACAAAAAAACTGAAAAACAATGTGAAAGAGGCAAGAAGGCAAGAGAGAGAATGTGTGTGTATGGTTCAGGGAGAAATGAAAGCCAGTAAAGCTTACTAATGTAAGTTTTTGGTTACTGTAACCAATGGATATTTTTGTCATCAACTTTCAAAGTGAAACTTAAAGTGAAACTTAAACTGGTAAAGGAGGAACCTGATGATTCATAAATTCACCATTTGGTCTGATTTTCTAGTTTTTTCCACGTTCAATTTTGCTGCTAGCATGACTTACTACAAAAACACAATATATTATTGATACTAAACTGCATATTTAAATGACTACAAAAACTGCAGGCTAACTTATCAATTACAAAACTACAGTATCAATGCAGGAGGTGGATAACATTTTGTAAAAATCATACTTAAAATTCACAACTAAATCCAATATGACCAAAAAAAAAAAAAAAAACACACATACACACCAATCAGTAATAACATTAAAACCACTGACAGGTGAAGTGAATAGTATTGATTATCTTGTTACAATGGCACCAGTCCAGGCATGGGGTATACTGCAAGTAAACAGTCAGGTTTTGAGGTTTACATGCAGAAATAATGGGCAAAGACTAAAAACCTGAAAAGTAAAAATTGTGATGGCTATGGTGAGACAACTGGCTGAGAGCATCTCCAAAATGACAGGTCTTGTGAGGTACCCAGTGGTTAGCACCTAAGAAAATTGTCTAAGGAAGGACAATCGCGTTCAAAAAGGTGACAATAATGACCAATTAAAATTAATTAATATTACTTTATTAATTTTTTATTTCCAAAGTAAAAAAAGTTTATTTTCATATCCAAGTTCTCGAACAATCTGTGCAGTGATTGATCCATTGTGCAAATTAAGTATTGGTGCCCAAGAAAAATACATTTGTAATTATTTGAGGTTAGTCTTCCCTCTAAGACAGACCCGAGCTGATTTTAAGGCCCGGGGGCCAAATACGGCCCGCGGCCCGACTCTGACTGGCCCGCGAAAGGTTGCTTGGAATTAAGAAAATAAAACCTACTTTCAAAAACAGCAGTGCTTTTACTTTGGAACCTGTTTACTGTGTGCGTGCGTCGTTTACGTACGGGTACTCTGAAACAAGTCCGAGTGCATGTGATTAGCAACAAGTCATTGTAATGGTATCCCTTGCCTGAAAAAGAAAGGTGGATGCTGAAGGCTGTGGTTTCAAGAAAATATGGACTACTAAATATTTATTTACTGAAGTCGGGGGTAAACATGTGTGTTTACTTTGTGGAGAGCAGGTCACCGTGTTTATGGAGTACAACGTGACTCGGCATTACGAGATGAAGCATCCGGCCCCCTACAATATTTTCTGCTTCTCATTTGGCCCCTGGGGAAAAATAATTGCCCACCCCTGCTCTAAGAGGTCAAGCCAACCCTCCTAATATTTCTAGTAATCTTCCAAATATTTGTATAAAAGACAACCTGCAAATTCATCTGTCTGGATATGGCAAGGTAATTATTATCATGGTAAATTATTTCATAATACATTTTCTGAGACATCATGGACATCAAGTTTATCACTTTTGTTTGTTTGGATTTTTGATGTGATGTGATGTTAAATCAGGTTACATATACTGTATACATACGTATAAAATGTAGTTGCACAATTTTACAAATTATTTTAATTTTTGCTGTCACATATTTCATTTTATTTCAATAAATCAAAATGCAACAATAATGTTTTGTGAGGAAATTGTTTGCAAGTCTATATTATAATGATACTTATTAGGTATTGAAGAAATGTCTTTGACAATTGTGTTGATATTTCTGTCATATCTCCCATCTCTAAGAGCAACCCTAGCTCACAACATATACTTGATGAATGCCATAGGAAGTGAGAGAGATCAGACCTAACAAGTGTTTCATGTTTGCAAAAAATAATGTTAGCACTTTTCCTCAGAGCTTAAGGAAAAGTAAAAAAAGACCTTAAAAAAAAGCCACAAAAAAAAAAAGAAAGCCATAAACATATAGTGGGCAGACCTCGGTAGTGGATAGAAGAAAAAAAAAACTTAAGTTCAACAAGTCAATCAAGAGAAGCTGAAGAAACGCTATCACTCTGTAACCCTACTTGCATAATTCATTACACATGGTATTGTCATCAGAAACGCCAGTTGTTTACTATAACACACACATACACATGTTGCGACAACATAAATAACTATTTCAGGAACTTTGCCAATCAGTAGACGTAACATGAACGGAAGAAAAGGGCTGACACTGCACTGAGCAGTGGAGTTTGCATGTTCTCCCTGTGCTTGGTGGGTTTTCTTTGGTACTTGGTGGGTTTTCTCAGTGTCATTTATAATAGCTAATGTTAAAATGTTGTTAAAGGCTGGACTTACTGATATTGATTGGTAAAGCAGCTTAAAATGCATGATTTCATGTTTGGTACTGATATGAAATCATGCATTTTAAGCTGCTTTATCAATCAATATCAGTCAGTCCAGCCTTTACCAACATTTTAACATTAGCTATTATAAATGACACTGCCTGTCCATAAGTGAACATTTGGATTTAATTAAGCAAACATTCGACAGATGTAGATTTGGCAATTGCTGAAGTGATTAATACGTTTTAACTGGCAACAACTCTTTAGACCTGTCAGAGATAACCGCTGGAGGGTGTCTGGCTCTCAGAACTCCCAGGACTGCATTTTCACAAGTGCACCTCTGTTTTTTTTTTTTTTTGAGTGTCCATCTTATTTTATACCATCTTATTTTTGAGTGTCATCACTTGTAGCTTGTTTAGGTTGATATATAGTGTAGCCCTTGAGTTCAGTCACACTTTGTCTCGTATCTGTTCTAATACTGTTTGTATACTGTTGTCTGAGCTGACCTGATCAGACCTACTAAATTTATGCTGGTTTCATTGCCTTAGTTTATCGTCTCATTGTTTTGGGCCTATTGTTGTTCTAAATTTGGTTCATTTATGTTTGATTTGTTAATTTAAAGTATTTATTTCTGCAGTCAAGCCAGGCCTGCATCCTTCCTCCAATCTTCTGTGTCAAAATCTTAGCTGTAACTAACAATCATGGTGAAAAACATATCTCATGGTCATGGAAAAATACATTACTCAGTCATCAGATCAGACCTGCATCAAGCCAAGAAATCAACTCAGGAAATTGGGTTAAGACCTATGAAATGCATTATTAAAATCTGGAAGGATAGTCAAGATTCAACTTCTTGATAGAAAAGTGGTTGTAAAAAACAAAGTGCTTGGTGAAGTTGCATCGCAAAATGTTTTTATAAAAGAAAAATCATTTCATTATAGGCCCGTACCTTCAATCTTACGCTGAGGAAGATTCATGTCTGCATATTTAAGGTCTCAGATTAGAGGAACATATGGGTGTCTTGTTTGTTGCTGCTTTAAAAATGTTGTCAATTTTAGAAAGCTGTTTGGTTAGGTGTAAACAGCATTCACACATTAATTAGACACAGTAAAATCAATCATCGGCTGCTTCGATGCTATGTCTGTATCTGAAATAAAAGAGAGGGATGTTTAATTAACGACATCACATCATATTGTCACAATTTGCCATGCAGACTGCTTCCTTCCAGTGCGCTTTTTTCTGTTGGGGAAAACTTTGTCAAGTTCGTCATTAAAAACTAAATATTGCTGCAGCTGTTCTGTCTACCAAAGCAATGTAGTTAGGTTTGAACAGGAGCACAATCATGCACAACACTGGAGACATGAATCTGGTTGAAGTCAGTCATGTCATGGTCTGCTTCACTTTGTCGTAAGCACCCAAGCCAACACGTATGGGTAATTTGAAGCAGCGTATAGCTCATCACTGTGTAATATGGTGTCCAACTTGTGCCAATAGTCGGTTATTTCTCCATAAGTATTCATTATCACTTTGCTTCTTTATTTTTGTGACTGCAGTCTTTATATTGTATGGACAGATGTAATCTTTTTATTAGAATGCTCTGATTGTTGGTGAATTGTACTTTATCAAACTTAGGCAGACACATCAAACTGGTCAGATTGATTATGGACACTAAGCTTGTTTAAATTCACTATTTCAGTATATATCAAAAATAATTCAGAGAACTAATGTAATTTACACTAGTTTGAACCATGAATTCACACTGTACCTTGCTCCTGAGAAACACTCAGGAAATGGACCTCATATTAAGTCCATGTCCTCGAACCAAGGTGGGGAATTTATCAAAAACAAATATTGCAATTTAACACCGGGCACTCGGAAAAACAAATGGTGTTCTTTGTTCCTGATAACAGTCTCAGGAAAATAGATCCTTTGGTCTACATACCACTATACCAAGGTCACAAATACATGCTACTCCTGGAGAAAATGGGTATTTAAACACATGTACATATAAACCAAGGATGTGTAGTTCACACACTTCAAATGCAAATTATGTAACTTGATGAGGCATTTGGGTAACTTATATACTATCTGCTTGTTTCTAAGAACACTCTTAAAAAATGGATCTAAGATGTGCATACAGAGCCCTCACATTTCTATGCCAAGAAGAGGATAAACATATAAAACACATGCACACCAAATGGGAATCAAACTCGGACCCTGGAGGTGTTTCATTTTAATTTTTAACCAGTGCAGCTTTTACCATATCTTTACGGTACTGGTTTAGCAGACTCGGAAACTCACAGACCAATTGAATGCAGCCCTATTGTTTAATAATAATAATAATAATAATAATAATAATAATTTAAAATTTAATTAAGTGTCAATAAATATTGTTGAAATGCTTTGTACTTTCTTAAGTTGATTTCAGAATCATCTATTGATGAAATGCAAATGCCACTACAACTACTAGACTGCATGATTATACAGTGGTGGAAAGATTCCCTTTAAATTTTACACAATCTCCAATATTATCATGAAATAGCTGCAGAAAAATATTTTTGTGTTTCAAAAGGTGCATTTTTGTGTCTGCTACATCAAACACTCACAAACAAATGCAACCGTTTAGTTTTTTGTGAACAACAAAAAATAACAAAACTAAATTTTGGATATACAAAAGATCAGTTGTCAACATTGTTGGTAACTAAGTTAACAAATAGCAGAGAATGTTTTTAGAACTGAACAAAAAAATATTAAAATAACAAACAAACAAGGCTTTCCACAAGTATTTCATGATAAGTATTTTTTTATTGAGGATATGTAAAATTTTAAGGGTGCCAAAAACTTTTCTCCACCATTGTATATCACAATAAAAATAATTATGTAGATTAGAAATAATGATGTTCTGGACCTCTGCTTGAGGAAATTTTTTATCTAAATGGACCTTGTTGAATTTTAGTTGAATACCCTGGGTCTAGAAAAGTGGGATCTTACCTTAAGTTGTAGAACAAACTGTCAGGTAAAATATGAAAGTTCTGATAATAATAATAAAAACTAGAGCAATACATTTCCTGGAGAAAATGTGAGTGGTGCTTGTCGTGACATCATAGTTTTTCATGTCATAGTCATAGATGTAGCTGATGTCATAGCTGATGTTGGTCTCAGTGGTAAGTCTATGGGAATTTTTGGAAATTCCCACCCCTTAGAAAAGTCATAGCACCCCATTCCCGAACAAGCCGCACAATTTGACCTCATTCATGGGACTACAACAAACGGTGCGGGACTAGTTACACGTCAACCTTTCACACGGAAGAAAAAAAAGAAAAATAATAAACTTGAGAGATTATAATAGTAGTAGAAAAAAAATAAAAATAATAATAAGTCTCAGAGATTATAATAGTAGTAGAAAAAAATAAAAATAATAATAAGCCTGAGCGATTATAATAGTAGTGCTTCGCTTTCGCAAGCACCACTAAAACGCAGAACACCTGCTTGCAACTTTGCCCACTTCGGCATGTTGACCACGTCATAGTACTTTAATTCTTTAGTGCATTTACAGAGCTCAGCACACTGAGAGCGCGTCAGCGCCTGCGTCTAGTTACTAATAGCAACAGTGGACGCGGGTTGATGACGTAATTAGTTGGCGACAGAAGCGTTGTGTAAATGTTTTTAGCTTGTTGCTAAGTAAAACGTAATCTGCGTGTACTGATTAACGAGTTATTTAAATCGAGAGACGCGGGACGAATTACAAATGTCCTTCAAAATACGACGAGAACGAAGCGTTTTATTTTAAAGCATGACGGATGTTTCTTTAAACGTGACGAAAGCTATTTAAAACACGCGACGGGAAATAAAACACTTTTGAAAACACGACTGGAATGAATTAATGTTAACGAGCCTTAAAATAAATATACATTTTACTTTAAATAAAGCTAGTAATATATTAAATTAATTTAATAAAAACAAAAATTTAACGAGAAAAAAAAACAGGGAATGGCAAAAAAAAACTGAGCCCCTGCACCGGTGCTGAATCATACAGTATAAGGGTAGCATGCAGGGATTGCAACCAGAATATTTCAGTGATGCCATAAAAGGAACAGAGGAATTAACTGCACATTTTCCACTGTATCACAATATGGACTCAAAAACACTGGGTCTTGCATGAAAATAACTAGGGGAACTAATGCCAGTAGAAACGACTTCTTAAATATCTTAAATATGCAAATCACAGTCATTTGTTGGGCCTCTTTCTGACTTTGCTGTGGCTCAGATCAACAGTGAGAGTTCACTGTTCTTTAGAAATCACAAAGCCTACACACACGTGGTAGAGTTTTGCAGAAAGGTCAGAATTATTATTATTATTTTTTTTTTTTAATACAGCACAGAATACAATACATAATGTGTGGGCACATTTAATAAATATATTATTATCAGCTGGTTACCTTGGAAATTAAATAATTATTATTAAATAATTATATATTCTTTAGAAAGATAAAATATGAAGAATTACTCAATCATTCTCTATATCACTGATACTGTTCAGGGTCATGGGTGGCCTGGATCAGGGCACTAGATGGGGTATGCTTTGGATGGGGTGTCAGTCCGTTGCAGGGCACAATCACACACGCACACACTATGGGCAATTTTGAAATGCAAATTAACCTAATCTGCATGTCTTTGAACTATGGGAGGAAACCCACCATGCATGGGGAGAACATGCAAACTCCATGCACACAGGCCCGCGATGGGGATCGAACTTTTGGTGCGATGCCACAGTGCTAACCACTATTCCATCATGCTGCCCAAGTTTGAACAGAGTGTCCAAAATGTTGCATTTAAGATGAAGGAAAAGAATTTTTAATTGTGTTCGGTGCACCTCGATACTTTTAATGGCCGGGCCCAGGAGAGATGGACAAACCCACATGCACGATGCACAGATCTCTTTTATTATTAGCATTAGGTTTTTGGCCAGGCGCCCTGTTTCATGTAGACATCAAATGAGCTAGTAAGTTCTTAAATGCAGGCTATAGAAATATATGGAATAAGGAAACACAATAAGAGACTGTCTTATGGGCACAGAGGCATAGGAAAGTTCACATCATTTTACAAAAACTTATATTGAGGGTCCCAGTTTACTGTAGGTCACTGGTGCAATACTAAATACAGTAATAATAAATTAAGTAAACAACACAATACAAGTTGGCTTAACGTTTATTTGCTAAAAATCACCTGCTACATCCCAGTCACAGCTCCAACCCTGGATCTCGAATGATGGTGAATCCTATGGTGGTGATTTTGAAGGAAGTTTTGTACATGGTGGACTTGGATGATCAGAGGAAGATGGCTGTGGTTTGCAGCAACTGTCTGCTCTTACATTTACTCTATACATTCAAGTGTTTCATTAATTCCACTGTATTGCCTTTTTTGGCAGCAAAGCTTTGTTTTGTATATATTACACTGATAAAATCATCACGGCTTATAAAATGGATTCATACTTTTGATCGCTGAGACATTTATACACCCACTATGCAACACACTCTGTGATCGTGCCTTTCAAAATACAACACACATGTACCCTGTCTCTGGGCATTGTAATACATGCTCATCATTGACGCTGATGAGATTTGACAATATTTTTTGATGATAGGTTGGTGCTTCAGTGTTTGTAAAAGAGAGGTTCTGGGAGTATGTCCTTAGGCTGTGCTGGAGAAGACTTTATGGAGTGGTTTGACACTCTCCTCATCAATACAGATCTTGGCCAAACATTAATGCAACTCTGGACATAAATAAATATTGGTACTTTGCATATGAGTTTTCAACACTGTCACAGCAAATGAACATCATAATGAAAGCAGTTCAATATACTGTATGTACTAAGAATGTGCAACTTCTTTTTTTCATATTTTTGCCAGGCAGTGTAGTTGTGCAATGCAGGGTCGGATTGTGACACAAATTCAAGCAAGAATTTTCACACACACTCATCCTACTGTATATACCCAGAATACTGACCAAGTGATTAAGAACTCCTGCACATTTTCATAGAAAATCAATACTTGCGCAAATATCAAAGACACAGGACAATGCAATGACAATTAGAGTTCAAAATACGTTTAGATATTTGTATAATCAAATATATGTTGATTAATATTTAGGCGGCACGGTGGTCTAGTGGTTAACATTGTCACCTTGCACCTCTGGGGTCTGGGTTCGTTTCACAGCCAGGCTCTATTTCCGTCTCTGTGTGCGTGGAGTTTGCATGTTCTCCCTGTGCTTGGTGGGTTTCCTCCTGGTAATCTGGTTTCATCCCACAGTCCAAAGACCTGCAGATTAGATAATTGCCGTTTCCGAAATTCCCTGTGTGATTGGCTCTCTGTCCAGGGTGAACCCTGTCTCGTGTCCTAAATCCTGGGGATAGGCTCTCCAGACCCCCCATTACCATAATCACATAAATGAGTGATTAATCTTTCAAATGAAATTTTCATTCATACACAAAACTACAGCCTAGTTGATATATACTGTATATACTATGATATGAAATGATATAATCTGAACACGAGTGCATGAGTTACAGGGGGAAATGACTGCTGAACTAGTCTGTGCCGTGACTATGAACCATGCGTGTAATAAACTTAACATGGCCATGGTGTATCCCTAGCTACAAGAGAGGCTCTGGTGTCTTCGTTGTTTCACGGTTGTCATGCTACTGAATCTAAGACATATTATGCAAAGGTGTACCTCCAACTTTGACAACAAAGCCCTAGATATAGTTGTGATGTTCAGGTGTCCACAAACCTTTGGCCAGACATCCCACCATGCAAAGTCATTTCAGAGAAATCCCCATGGCCACTAGTACCCACTTCTTGACCATCAGAAATAAAAAAAAAACATTATAATGAATATTTTATTGAGTGTTTCCACACCTGGAATAGCATGTTGTGCTCGACAGTGAATGATATAAAGTATACATCGGCTCTCGAGACCTTCTCTGTGAGATTTAGGCTTTCTACTGAAAAGAACTGTAAAATACCTGAGCAATCTTCCCTGTAATTGTCCTCTAGAATACTTTGTGCTCTCTAAATAAAATGAAAGCATAATGTTTTTCCTCATGTTATCCTTATTATATTATATGTATGTATAATACTTTGTTTAATGACTCTATTAAACTAAACTACAATGGGTATATTTAGAATAAATATATATATATATATATATATATATTTTTAATTCTAGTCTTTTCTATTCTTACTCACTTACTCATCATCTATATCGCTTTATCCTGTATAAAGGGTCACGGGGGGCCTTGAGCCTATCCCAGGAGACTTAGGGCACGAGACGGAGTACATCCTGGATGGAATGCCAAACTATCGTAGATTGCACGTACGCACGCATGCACGCACACACACACGATTCCCAATTTGGGAACGGGAATTAGCCTAATCTGCAAGTGTGGGGTGAGAGGAAACCGGAGTACCCAGAGGACCCTGAAGGTGCAAGGCGACAGTGCTAACCACAGCCTCTATTCTATTCTATTCTATTCTATACATTATATCATGCAAAATTCAACTTACGTGTACTACTCATGGAGTTTGACCACATCATCACATATGGTCTCATTACAGCAGCTAGCCAGTCAATAATGTTAGCTATTAAATCAGTAACGAATGAGGCTGTTAAACTCATCTTAACATGTCTTTTACAATCATTAACCAGGGGTAATAGAAACATCACTGCTGCAAACAGTACAGTGAGAAAGACTACCATTATTTTCACTGCTATTTTAGGTGGAAGTAAACTTTACTGCATTTTGGGGTGAAGTGAGTTTCAACTGTGAAGTTGACGTTTTGACGCCATTATGATGCAAGACATTCAGCCGGACTGATGGGGAGAGAGAGAGAGGGAGAGAGAATCCCCACCTACTAAGAAAAGTGATAGGTTCAGTAAGCACAAAGTGAGAGAGCTACTCCCAATGCAACAATTCCGGGAACTTACATAACATTTGGAATCTCTGATATACATTAGTAGAGCATTTACGGCGGCACTACTGTACCTTATTTAAGCCTAGCATTTATTAGTTAAATGTAGTAGATTACTATGGTATCCAAGGAGAAAACAACTGAACAGATATTGGTAAAAGTGCAGTACAGAACAAGTCCTTTGTGATTTTTAACACCGAAATCTTGCTGCAATGAACTTCAATTAAGAGAGTACTTATCTCTCACTCAATCTTTTGACATGTACATTTGACACCGTGCAGTACTGGTTCCACAACTTTTCAAAACCTTCTGCCATTTTTGCTAGGCCTGCTGATTATACTGCCCCTACCATTTACATGCATATTGCATCTTGCGGACAGGCCGCATTTAATTTCTGAGGATGTGCAAAAATGCACTAATTGAGCTAAGCACCAAGTGATACAAAAGGCAGCCATCATGTTTCCCATATGTGTAGTAAAAGCAAGTATATTTACGATTTGTTTTCATTTGTTTGATTTTATTCTATTTAAGTATTTATTTATTTATTAAGTATTATATTTTGTGTAGTCTTAGAGTTTAGTTTAAACTTTTATTCTTGTTTTATTTATTATCGTTTATTGTTAATTTTTTTTGCAAAATGTACAGTACTTGGGTGTCTTGATTGGTGTTTTATACTGTAAATAAGATGCATTATTATTATTATTATTATTATTATTACTTTCAACAGCATATATAGGGATATGGGTACAGCACCCATGAACGTTTTGGATCTCCTCTAGCAGAAAAGTACATGGGTGACTAAACACACTGTCAAAATTCTCAACAGTGAAAGAACTGTCCTAAATATTGCTCCTTTCCTTGACGACACATGTTCTGTAAATGGAATTTGGAAAACAAGAATTTCCTAGCCACTGTTGGGCCCTTGAGCATGGCTAACCCGGTGCTCTGACCTCGGATTCCTAACCGGCTGAGATATGCAAAGACAAAAATTTCACTGTGCTGTAATGTATATGTGGCAAATAAAAGCTTCTTCTTAAGGGGATTAGCATAGCATAGCATAGCCGCCTTATCTGGCCTGAACAATGATCTTATTGGGTTAGCAACACTGTCCAACATAACAAACACACAATTGTCAAAAACCTTGAGAAGCTCCTGAATGGCACAACAGAAAAGCATTTATCTTATCATTTGGAGATTGCAAGTTATTATTGATACTTCACTTGTTTAAAATGTATTATTATTAATATGTGCAAACAGAATTAAGGGGGGGGGGATGAAAAAACAAAGGCCTTCATTACAGCTGATGTCTTTGTCAACTATTTTTTTCTTCCCCATTTTGATGAGTGAATAAGGGATTTTAGTGACTGAAACAGGAAGTCATGGATGACGCTAAGCATTTTTTTTTAAAACACTCCTGTCAGGTCAAGAGCAAAATGTAATTTAGAGTTCTAGCATGAAATACTTTAGACGGGGAGCTGCAAATGCAGGCAACTGCCAGGTCTGGCTACTGGCAAATAGGCATAAACTAGACAAAGCTAAACAGAGAAGATTAGTGAGAAATTGTAAAATGTTTCACAATATTTCAGACACAATGCTCGCGTGGAACTTCACATTTTGTTTGTTAGTCAGTTTGGTTATTTAAAGACTGTAGGCTGGTTGTAAATTGACTGTCATAATCAGTTGACTGTAAAGGGGATGATTAACCTGAGGTTTGGAGGATGATGAGTTTAACCTGTAACTTCAGAAGTCCATGAAAAGTTATTTTCTCAGTGGCATTAGGAAATTAATAGCAAACTACAGGAATTCCTGTCTTGCAAACTCACTCTCTTTACTTTCTAATGAACAGTAAAAGTAATATACTGTACAAATAAATCATATGTGGAAACTATTGTATAATGTAGGATATTACAAGTGTACACCTTTAGGCAACTTCTTCTTCGAGCTCACACAACCTCTAGGCATGAGGCTTAAGGAACCAGATGTCCTACAGTATATGTAGTGATCTAATCGCATTAGCCATCCAGTCTTAACACAATACGACATATGTCATTTCCATCTGTGATATGAATGGTAAGGATATGTGTGTGTGTGTGTGTGTGTGTGTGTGTGTGTGTGTGTGTGTGTGTGTGTTATGATTTAATTAACTGTGTAACACTTTTATGTTTCTAAAAATCAAAACCGAAACAAAAGCTCAGTAGCAAATCAGGGACCCTGAAGATGTGAGATGTGAACGCGACCTTCTGCATGGGTTTTTGTTAAGTTAAGCCTTTATTTGTCATATATACATTACAGCACAGTGAAATTGCTTCTTCGCATATCCCAGCATAACTGGAGTCAGAGTGCAGGGTCAGCCATGATACAGCGCACCTGAAGCAGATAGGGTTAAGGGCCGCGCTCAAGGGCCCAACAATGGCAACCTGGCAGAGCTGGGAATCGAACCGCCAATCCTCCGATCAGTAACGCAGTGCCTTAGCTCTCTGAGCCACCACTGCCTTCATTGTTGGTATTATTACTGTTGTACAATATTTTGCATTATGAACAAGCTGCATCTCATATCTCTATCCCCCCTACATCTCTCCAGTGTATGTTGAGTAGAGAGAGAGAGAGTCATTGGGCAGCACATACTGTATGCTGTATTGTACCCGGCATGGGCAGGGCTCCAGTCTCATCCACTTCCCTGATCATATTTAAGCATTATATTATTAATATTATTATTTTATTCTTCATAATTTTTTTCTCCCCTTTTATAAGTGTCTCCATGAATTCTTGCACTGTACAGCCTGACAAATGGACACTGGAGGACTGGGCTGGTCCGCCTCTCCGCATCTCGTACAGAACGCGCATGCTGACTACAGCACGATTTCACTACTCGTTTGTTCCGTTTCATCCTTAAACAAAGACTTATTTAATAAACATGACCAAAACAAACAGACAAAAAAGAGACAATCTTATTGTTTAGCAAGCACAATATAAGCTAGCGACTGTAGCTAAGCACCCAGACCTGTCATCCATACCGCTGAAGTGATGCTGATCTGATCTGGCTTTCTCTACACAACGCTACTGTTCATTATTGTTAGGCTTTGATGGTTTCTTTTGTTGCCAATGAATAGAAATAAGGTACTCACATTTTGACAGGATGACGTCTCTCAGAAGAAACCCTCAAGCTCCAGTGTATCAGCACATCCACGCGTGTCGTGTGCGCCTCTCGCCCTGTAGCGCGCTGATCCGAGCGCTTAAGACGCCTGGCTGTAGAGCGCGAGCCCCGCCTCCACGTGGCGCCACCGCGCCTTCCAGCCAACCGCGTGTCCGTACAGCTGCGCGCGCCAACAACAGTAATCATAATCATCATAATACTAATAATAATAATAATAATAAACTGTCACTTGACTTTAACTAAACGTGACGTGCTGTGATAGTCAAATAATCCACGGATATAATCTGCTGCAAATCCGATTTATATCCAAAAGCAGCATGCCACAAAGTGCAGGTTATCAGCCTCTCTTTTTTTCTCTATCTCTCTTGGCTAATCAGGTGATTCAATCTGACCACAACTTTATCTTTCGTTCCCCACAACAAAACCCACCAAATCCTTTGAGACAGCTCATTATGAAATGGTGGCCATTTAAAAAAAAAAAAAAAAAAAAACTTCCACATGCACTTTGTGATGTACAGAACTTGGAACAGACATCCCTTAATTATCCTTAATGCAAATAAACCTTACCATACCTAAAGTACATTGATAGTAACTTTTATTCTAGAATTTAAAAAATCTGATATCGAGTATTACACCTTTACATTCCTTTCTCTATAGGTGTAATTTATGGTATGAACAGTGAAGAGTCACCACCACCACTCATCATAGTCCACCGCTTTATCCTGGGTTCACTATATCCCAGGAGACCTACGTAAGGAATAAAGTGTGGTATACCTTGGATTGGGATGCCAATCCATCGCAGGGTACACAYACACACACACACACACACACACACACACACACACACACACACACACACTTTCACACACACTCTCTCACACATTCATTTACACACATACAGTACACAGGTTGGGAATGCCAATTAGCCTAGTTAGAATGTCTTTGAACTTTGGGATTAAACCGGAGCACAGGGAGCACACACGGAGAGAACATGCAAACACCGTGTCGCTCCACCACTTAATTATACAATTAAATATATGATTATATATCTCTTTCATGTTTTCACAGGACATTCCAGAATTTGCTAAAAATGTACAGGTCAAAAATGTACCCTATATTTATTTAAAAAATTAATTATAATATGATATAACATGATATGATATGAAATTAGAGAAACAGGTTTGCACAGGATTGCAGATCATGACAAATTTCACAAATATTTAAAACCACAAGAATTTTGTTTAATTATATTTTTAGATCTTTTTGATGAACTATTAAGAGGAACGAGTAGGACTGATTAAAAAATAATAAATAAGTAAATTAATAAATAAAGTCATGTTCAAAGATAGTACCCCCTATTTTAATGACAGTATATGTGTTTATGTTAAAAAAAAACAATAAAAATCATCTGATCATAGCAAGTCTTAGTTTTAGGCAAATACAACCTCAGACAAACAGCACCATATAATCTTTTATCGCCAGGCATTAAAAAGTAAAATTACATGCAGGCAATACTAAGTATTCCTTACTGTTCCTACGATAAGTTGGCAGTCAGGTGCTACTAATCGTCTCTACAATAAGTAGTCCATGTTGATGTCCATGACAGCAGAATTAGATGATGACCAGTGTTCGAGGACGTTACTTTTTAAAGTAACTAATTACATTACAAAATTACTGTCTTCAAAAAGTAATCTGTTACATTACTGTGTTACTTTCTGATAAAAGTTCGAGTACTTTTCCATTGCAGAAAATGAAAACTCTTTTGTGCTTCCTCTACCGTCATCACTCAGCGAAGTTTGGCCCATAATCTTTTAACTACTAATACCTCTATTTCACCTACAGTATGCGCATTTCACCTTTCGCGCGGTGGCCGTAAGTATGGTTCATTATAATTCACCACAAGTTTTAGAGCTGTGATTAGGTTTCACGCTCCTAAAACAATTTTCTGTGGACAGATGAGGTCAAAGTGAAATTGTATCAAACAACATTTCAGCAGAAACACCTCATTCCCATTGTCGAGCTTGGTTTTTGCAGGCAAAGAACCTGTATACCTTGTAGTCATTAAGTCGACCATGAACCCCTCTGCATACTAGAGTATTCCAGGAGCATACAACAGGACAATGGTCTGAAGCACGCCAATAAGTGTATATCGGAATAACTAAAATCATTAGAATTAAGCTGTTGGAATGGCCTAGTAAAAGTCCAGACCTGTAGATACAAAGTTAAAATGCCTTAAGAGAGCTGTGCATATTCCAATTCCCAAAAACCCTGATGAACTGAAATGATGTTTTAAAGAAGAATGGGCCATAATTCCTCCACAGCAATGTGAGAAAAGTTATACAGGAAAAGATTACTGTAAGTATTTGCTGGTAAAGGTGGATCTACAAGCTATTGAATCATGGGTGGGGGGGGGACTTCTTGTGATTTTGGAAAATGCTATAACTTCCCATGGTTTTATTACATGGATTATTTGGCCTGCCGTTGTGTGAATATGAAATTATTAATCAGGGCTGAAGCACTATGACATTAGCATGATGACGACATGACATTTTTTCAATTTTCACTATGCATGTTATGGGCTCACCTCAAGAAGAGATCACATATTTGGGGTCATTTGCAAAATGCACATTTATAATATCAGCACTATTAAATACACACACACACACACACACACACACACTCTACACACATACATACTACACACACACTACACATCCTATACACACACACATGCACACACACACACACACACACACACACACTACACATCCTGACCGGTCAAAGCACTTGCTCCAGTACGAGCACTATCAAACCCGGGCTTTTTTAAGGTCTTAAAATGCTTAAAAGGCATACAGATTGTATGTTGCACCATCGCCACCCGGGTACACCAGAAAGACATGTCCAGCTGTGACGATGCCTTAAATGTATGCCATATTCTGTGACATCAGCGCCCGGTGCTTTTTAGAGGTCTTAATGTGCTCAAAAATACAACCGAGTGGCATTGTCTTAACATGGTCAAAAGGGTCACAGGTTGTGTTGTGTGCCTGGAGCCAATGGAACAGGTCCTTGGGCTCACTCATCACTGCTTGCAACTATATTTATTTCATTTATTTTTCCCAATAATTCAAGACCTTTTGGAGGTCTTTACATGCCTAAAATCTCATGGAAATTGGCACACAGATTGGAATCTGCTGCCAATAGGAAATCGGCGGGGACTTTGCTTCATAGCTAATACACACTTGCACATACCCATGTCAAACTCTGTACACTTCTAGATCTCATTGAACTGAACAATTCAATCTCACCTCCAAGATCCAGGTTCGAGTATTGCCCAGCGTCTGTGTTCTCCCACAGTCCAAAAGCATGTAGCCAAGGCTAACTGTCATTCAAAAATTGTCTATCGTGTGTGTGTCTGTGTGTGTGTATGCGTGTGCTCTGCAATGGATTGTCACCCTGTCCATGGTGTAAATTTTACATTGTGTAAAATTTCTTGGGATAGGCTCCTGGCTCCCCACCAGCAACTAAATTTGACCGTAGGTGTTGCTAATGAATAAGTTACGGTATAAAATCCATAAAAACATAATCAAAGGGTTTGTCTGGTATGGTATGAATGAATAGGCATAAATCTGGACATTAGAGTTTGGTTTGACATTGTGGAATGCATACTTTTTAAAAAAAATAAAAACTTACCAGAGTGTCTGTAGTATACGGAGCATAGTCTTGAAATGATACAATTAAAAGTAATAAAATTGAATGATAATCTTCAAGTTCTGGTAAGAATAGAGAGAAATATCTATTTTATCTTCACTCAGTGCAGATATGTATGACTTGTAAATGGCTTGTTGCACGTTTATAGATGACATTTTCCTATTGCCATCTCAGGGAGTTTTTCCTTGCCACTGTCGCCGTCACACTTGGCTTGCTCATCAGGCACAATCTCATTATTATCTATACACATTTTTCTTACACACACACACACACACACACACACACACACACACACACACACACACACACAAACTTTATGATGTAATTTACTGTATCGTGGTACTGCAGGTCTTATGTATTGGAAACTTTAAAAAAAAAAAAAAAAAGCCAAAATAATATTGAAGTAAGTTTATTGTTGGTTGGGAAAAGTCACATGATAATTTAAGTTAGATATTTTCCTTTTCTCATGTTGTATTGATTTTTTATAGAGCACAATTAATAATTGAGCACAATTAATTTTAAACAGAGTATGATTCATGTTATAAATTTGGGTAACCATGGGTCTTTATTTAAAAAAAATCCAGAATTTGCTGGGTGGGCTGTGGCTTGAACATCTAAAGTAGGAGGGTGTAAAATATAACATTTTATGAAAGGTAAGCGTGCCCATGGTGCATTTTAAAACTTAGTTTAGCAAGCTGTCTGAACATAAAGTATAAGTGGAAACAACACCACCAGTCAAAATCTTAAAGTCATTGCACACAAAATTTCACTGTCATCTTACTCATGGTCAAAAACTTCATGCAGACAAATTGCTTAAACGGGTTCAACTTACTGTACATGACTGTGAAAATGTAACTAGTAAAGAGTTTCACAAATATATGCATGCACGCACACATACTACCAAGCATGCACTCATGCACAATTTCTTTTTAAGTTGTGTCGCTAGGTGACTATGAATTTTTTAAAATATGCTAACAAAATCCAAACCATAATTCTATCTTCTACTGTAAATCGATTTGTAGTCAGGAAGGTTCCAGGAACAAACGCCAGCCCCATCACAATACCGCTGTTGGGCCCTTGAGAAAGGCCCTTAACCCTCAACTGCTAAGATTTGTAATGAGATAAAAATGTAAGCTGCTCTGCATAAGAAAGTCTGCCAAATGCTATAAATATAAAAATTTAAGAAAGATTTAAAATAAATAAATAAATATTTGAAAAAATGTTGTTTTTAAAAATACAAAATTCATGTATGGACTAGTCCATGATCATCCAAAACATTTATTCAATGTACTCCTTAAAACCCAGTGCATATTATTTACACACATTACACAGTTTTTAAAAGAAGTCGCCAGATGGGTGTTCCAAACATCTTGAACCACGGATCTTCCGTGGGTGTAGGCACAGAAAAAAAAAAGGTCATTGACTAATGCCACTTCCCTACCATGTGAGTTTTAAGGTTTAAATAGACTGGGACTCAATATCTTGGTATTTAAAAAAGTAAAAGCTATAGTTCTATGCTTTGTAAGATCAATATATTTTTGTTATATGAACACTTTTATGTAAAATGTACAGTACTTTTTTTAACAGTATGCATGATATCCTTTGCATGTATTGTAAAATACAGTGGCCTTTGATTTAATTAGATTTTTTAAAACGCGCTTATGAGTGTGCAATTAAATTTTACACAAACAAAGTCGCAGACACATGATAGGCTCCCTGGGACAAGAAGCATCCAGCCACTCTATCATCAGTAATATATCATTACTAACATCACACTTTTTTTTTTCTTGAATGTCTCCTGCATGTACTGTATAAAACATTCTAATGTGCTTTATGAAAACACCATAAGATCAGAAATTTCTGAAATTCTCAAAGCAGCCTTAAAGTTACAGAGTGATTTTTTTTTATCATTCTGATGTTTCTTGTAAACTTTAACGGAAGCTTGTAATCTGTGTCTGCATCAGTTCATGCATTGTGCTGATGCATTATAAAATGCAGACTGAATAACTGTATAAATGAGCGGTTTGAAAGGGGCCTGTCATCATCAACACCCAGTCTAAACTGAGCTGGTTTGTATGCTTGAGTTGATTTGTATTTTTGTATTCATTAAACAATATAATATATGTTTATATTTTGGCAAAGCAGTCAGTCACTTTACTTTGATCAACGTTAGTCTCTGCATATATTCAGGCTTATGCTTTCTATTATTTCTTTCACTCCCATCTCTCCCTCCTTTTGTTTGTCCTTATTGCTTCATCTGAAGAATTTCTGCCAGAGTCAAAAATGCTTGAGTCAAAATTATATCATTGGTATTATTTATAAAACTTACTTACAATTGTGGTATCATACTTCAAGCCAGATTCCGGTTTTGTGCATCATTCCATGCATCATGTACCATTCATTCTTAACATTTGTTTTGGTGATTGTATTATATTAAGCAACCCCTCCCACACACACACACACACCCTTTTGGACAAGAACCTTATGTTATTCTGTTTCCTGGGCTTAATTCAGGTAAACAGTCTGCTCTCTCCCTCTGTCTGTCTCATACACACACACACAGGCACACACACACACACACACACACACACACACACACACACACACACACACACA